>VZUA01025816.1:64648-76367 GCA_013401035.1 Horornis vulcanius | reverse complement strand
AAAAAAAAATCAGGCTAAGGCTAAGGCACGTTGTTGTTTCCTTACGAGTTCACTTGCAAAGGTCACTGCTCCTCTCCCCCTCCCCAGCCTCTCTCTCTGCAACTCTTTTGTTTGTGCAAGACTTCAGGAATTAAAACCTCATTTCAAGGGTTATGAGTAGACCACAGCAGCGATACATTGCCCTGATTATCAGCAGCAGGCGAGCTTTTCCCCGGCAGCCCTTCAGCTGTGCAAGTTCTCTATGGCTTACACTGATTTTTCCTGCCTGTAAATTTTTCTTTAGAGTTAACAGGGACTCCATTGCACAGACTTACCGTGATAAATTACATGGGATTATATTGTTACAGGGAATTGCCATCACCTCAGCAGTAATAGAAAGGAAAGGTTAAAAAAAAAAGAGATAAGTAGATAAAGAATAGCAAGATGGCTGGGAGTACAGTGAGAAATGGCCCTGGTGGGGAAGCTGATAGATGTCTTCCTCAGGTGAAAAGATTCATTTATGGACAGAGCACTCTGGGAAATCTTCGGATGGAAGAGCCAAACTATAGGAAAGTCATTGTCTTTGTAAAAAAAAGTGGAGATTTAAGGGTTCCTAGGGGCTTAAGTTTTCTAGATCTGGAGTTCATATTTTGGTGCAATGATGGGAACACCATTTCCAGAAGTGAGCAGCAATTGTCAGTGGCCTAACATCTGGGCAGATAGAGGGAGAAACCCTGGAAGATGCTGGATTTCCCAGAAGAAGCTGTCCTCTCCCCTGGGAAATTCAGACTTCCTGCAGCAGGACCCCTGAAAACCGAGGGAGCCCCAAATCATTCAGTGCTTTTGCAATGGGCACATCATTGATTAAAGGCCTGGCAGAAATGTTATCTTCCCTGGCCTCTTGCACAAGACAGGCTAGATAATTAAATTGTATAATCTTTGCATCAAGCCTGTAATTCCCTGATTGCATTAGAGCATGTCTTGGAGAAAAAGCCCCAGCCTAAATGCCCCCAGAAGCATTTTGCCTCCCTGAGCAGTCTTTACATTAGGAGGGGTCAGACTGGACCATTTGCACTGATTTTATCTAGGTTCATCTTCCAGCCCTGGCACCATTTCTGATGGCTCAGAGAAAGGGTGATTTGCCACCAGGAGTTCTTTCCCTTCTGTGAGCACCCTCCTGCTGTGATGGAGACACCTCCTGCCCTCCTCAGGGCACTGTGGGTCTGGGATGCTCACCCCAGCCGGGTTCTCAAACATCTTTTTCCAGGCATGCTTTCCTAAACCCTCAACAATCCACTGATGTCCTCTCCAAAGCCCAGCTCAGCCAGGCACGTTCCCAGCAGCTCCGCACAGGAGCAGCGACGCTCACACACTCACAACGCCAACCTCTGCCTCTCTTTTATTTCTCTGTATCATTATGGTGATGTAATAAATATGCAGAGAGGCTCCAGGCACTGGCTGTCTCCTTTGTTGGAAAAGCTGCCCCACGTTCTCCCAAGTGGAAATTATCCTCTGATTATACCCGTGCCAGAGGAATGGCTCCCGATGTCCGCGCAGTTTTACGCCGTGTCCCTGCCGCCCCGTCCTTCCCTCTGCGCTTCCCATCCCACATTCACACGCTCCCATTACATGCCAAGCCTGTATTTTGCTCCCTCTGTTCTTGCTGCAGCCCTTCTTGGTAAGGGAAGTCTTGATTATACGTTTGGCCAAGTGACTTAAATCATAGAAGGAAAAAAAAAATATATAAAAGAACAGGCAGGAGCGTTGCCTTGAGGTCAAAATCCATCAGGATTTAACCTCCATCCCGGGAAACTCCAACCTCCCCCCAAAGCCAGCCCAGGGTGAACTGGGTGGAGAGCAAAATCTTCCACATGGGCTGCAAACTTCAGGCACTGGGAAGATTCCTGCCTATTTCCAGCAGTGGGAAAATGTACGAGCGGGGAAGTCGTATTTACATAAGTCAAGGAAAACACTGTTTCCTTCTTCGGCAGGAAACAGAAGTTATTCTCAGAGCTTCGGCAAAAGAACGAGAAATTAAATAAAGTGCTGGCAGCCTGAACTTGTTTTATTCCTGTGGTTTTACAATCTCTGAGTAAAAATAAACACATTTTCAATCTCAGGAGAATTATTAGGGTAATAATGGTGCAGGGGGGTGGGATGTTATTTACAGGCTCCGATGGAATCGCTCAATGAATCATGCAAACTGTAACAACAGATCCAGGGCAAGAAAACTCACATTTATGCAACTGTCTGGTTTGAGTCTTCTGTACTGGGTGCTCTGATGCAGCAATACAACATTGGGCAAACCTTTGGGTGCTCCCAGCAGGAGTTTTGTTTGGGAGAACTGTAATGATCAATACTACAGCCCCCAATTTCTGTCATTTTGAGTTTTAATGGATTTTAATGGTCTTGTCCCTCCTTAAGCATGGGATGGACTCCTGTTGGTGGGTACCAGAGCAAAGTTCCTGGGTGAGAGCTCCCATCCCAGGCATAATATGGTGCTAACTTACATTGGCTTGTGATATCCAAAGATTAAATGAGGAATTTGAATGCTCACACCTCGTACTTAACATCTCAGCTATTAAAAAAATAACCCAATTTGGCATTGCTAATCCTCAGGACAAGAGCCCAATAGTCCACATAGTGCCTCATCTTCTCTTCTGCCTGGAACAGTTGTGTTTTCCCAGGTTATGACAAGGCCATCCCTATGGGCAGCACCTTCCCATCTCCTCCAATTTGTGCTTTTCCTGTGAAATTCTATGGTATTGCAAAGACAGTTATTTTTTGGGTTGAATTTCTGTCTACCACTGTGTATTTTCTACATGCCCAAAACACTCATTGTGAATGAACATAAGAATTAAGTGTTTATCTATCTATCTATCTATCTATCTATCTATCTATCTATCTATCTATCTATCTATCTCCTATCTTTATAAGTATATATATACTTACATATATATATTTTTATAGATGTAAGTATATATATTCTCACAATATATAATATAAAATGTATTGA
Source organism: Horornis vulcanius (assembly GCA_013401035.1). Lineage (NCBI taxonomy): Eukaryota > Metazoa > Chordata > Aves > Passeriformes > Scotocercidae > Horornis > Horornis vulcanius. The sequence continues at coordinate 73,372 of VZUA01025816.1, read as the reverse complement.
GGCCTATCACAGGCTTAAAGATGAACATCACCATTAATGCATATTAATGTATTAAATTAAATAATGTATCAATGTATTATAATACATATAATAATACATATAATAACATACATAGATATATTCATACTGCATGGTTTAGGCATTTAGACATAAATATATTTTACCATAGGCATCAAATAATCTCTCTAGAGCCAGCAAGAGCTTCAGGTACAAGAACAACCCAAAGCAATTGCAAAAAATAGTTACGAGAGGTGGTTACAAGGGAAATTACAAGAGGTAAGTACAAGGGTAAGTACCAGGAGTGGGTTCAAGGCCCTCAGCCCTGGGAGCACTAAGGGCACAGGAGAAGGAGCCTCTTTTTGGGTGCCAGGATAGGAATGATGCAATCAGAGAGTCCTGCAGCTCTTTGCAGAGCTCTCACCTTTCTCTGGAATGCCGGGAGGCAAAAGCAGAGAGCAGCAAAGTGAGAAAACCTTCAATTGCCCGCTGCTTTCAGGCAGGCCGCAGGAGCAGCTCGCCCTGCACAAAGCAGTTCCTGAGCTTAGGCTGCTGCTCAAAGGGCAGGGGTTAAACTCGGATGCAAGCCTGTAATTTTTATAAACAAGGCTCATGTTTCCCTTCTGGCCAAACCCGTATGGAAACCCACGCACGCACGGAGCCCAGGACACGCAGGAGGGGACCACTGGAGCCTCGTTATCTTTGCTTTTGTTCTACTTCCCCGGTGCTTTTTTAATCCCCGCACCGGCACTGCCTTGGGATCGACTCCCTTTTCCAGGACAAGCTTTTCACAGGGCTGAAGGGCTCTTTGTTCTGCTCGGCTGCCCCTCGGCGCTGTTTGTTGTGCCGTCCCTGGGGTGTGCTTGGCTCTTCCAGAGGGCCAGGAGTGGATAGGAAGAGGCAGAGGATGTGAACTCCCATGCTGGAACACAAAGAGAGAGAAAGGAGGACCTGTTTATCCTTCTGCTAAATGCTCCCTTAGCAGACAGCGAGGCTTCCTCGTGTTCAAGAGTAAAACACTCAAAAAAAGGGGCAGGGGAGAGGGGTTTGTGAGCTGTTGGGATGCTGTGGTGCTGGATTCCTCCCCACGGGTAAGCCTGCAGCCCTCACTGGCTCTGTCATCATCCCAGTGCTTGGATGAACCCTTCAGACTTGTGTGGGAGTCACCTGTGGGACTTGCAGGTACAAAACCTGCTGGCTCCAGCAGAGCTGCTGCACATAGCACGGCAGGGAAGGCAAACACCTCCTTGCTGATGGCTTGGGAGGGAGCCACAGCCATTCCCAGGGGCTGGAAGGGACCACCTGCATCACCAGCTCAGTCACCAGCTCCTCACAAACACCTTCCTCAAGCTGGTCAAGCCCTGCTCCTCAGTGATTTCCTGGTTAGTCCTGCAGCTGCTACCCCTCGCTTATTAAAAGCTTGGCATAAATATTGGAGCCCTTCGGTTTGCCTCAACATTTTTTTTCCAAACTGAAGTCCACAGAGCCTTTTTTTGAGGAGTGCCCTGAGTCCACCATCCACGTGCCATCACCTTTTTTCTTTTTTTTCTTTTTTTTTTTTTTAAGACAACTAGAAAAATACAGCTAAGATGCATGCTCACTTGTTGCACTTTTTTACTGGCTGGTTGTTTTTTTCCCCTGCACTCTTGAGAGCTAATACCTGGCGAGGATTTTGTGTTTGGTTGTCCACCATAGGGAGGAAAGTCGTCAATCATTTCACAGCCCTCCTCTCCAGGTCTTACGGCCCTGGTGGTCCACAGCTGAAGCCTGAGGACTGTGGGGTTGGTGGTTAGACCAGCCAAGTGCTCTTGTGCTCCTCCCAGCAGGTTGTCCTGACTGATTGAATCATTAAAGTGAGTAATTTGTTGTAACACAAGAACGGCTGAAACACCTTCTGCATCTTCACAATGGTGTTGCTCCACCATCCCCCTTGCCCAAACTGCACAGCCAAGGTGTGAGTCAGATCTTGGAGGTGATCTGGGCTATAAACAATATTTTAGAGGGAGAAAGAATTCGTTTCAGTGGGGGCAATTTCTCCACAGCCCAACATTCAGTTGGGAGAACTGGCAAGCCCTCAGCCCCAGGAAAGGGCAGGAAGGAGTTTCTTACTTTGGTTCTATTTGCAGGCAGGGCCTCCATGAAACCATAACCAAAAATAGGTATTTCAGGGGAAATAGATATATGTATTTGCAGGATTGAGGTCCAGGTGCTGTCCAGTGTGGCAGCCCTGCAGAAATATTGTCCTGAGGTAACAGTGATGGGACCTGGGGGTTCTCAGGACTCACTGAAACTGGAGTTCCCTTACATTTATCGTGGATCAAGGTGAGGACGTGGACAATTAGCCCTTTGCAAATTGGTGCTGTCCCTACCTGGTGGGAACCTGCTGGAGAGGCTGTCCCATGGAAGGAGTGGACAGTGGTTATCTCAAGGTCAGGCAGGCAGGAAGCAACCAGGACAACGTGAACATTGTGTAGGGGGGAGCTGCTGGTGGGGCTATCAGAGCTTCCCGGGTCAGGCAGGACACACAGGGAGCCACCCTGCCCCAGAACAAAGCAGGAAGGGGTGAAGATGGTGCCAAAAATCCTGGAGGGAAGGTTCAAAGTCTGGTCAGGGCAACCAGCTCTTGTCGACAGAGAGAGACACGAGCTGAGCAATACCCATCACCCTTGCAGGCTGTCCCTGTCTTGCAGAACCTGCCCTGCTGAGGCTGGAATTGCAGAATATTTTGGTGTCTCCTTGCTCCATATTTATTTATTCCTTCATCTGAGAGTATCATGGTCCACAGAGGAGCTCACAAGCAAACAACAACCGGAGTGGAAATAAATCCACCAGCAGCATCTGGACCTCCTCGAGGGTGGAAGCAGACCTTGAGGTTGCTGCACAGCCATAAAATCAACAGCAGCTCCCAAAAAAAGCCTGAGGACAAGGACTTTGCTGGAGCACCAGACATCAGGAACATCTTTAAGGGTTAAGGTAGAAAGCTGACAAAACCCTTAATGTTTTTACAGCACACAGACATGTAACATACAATACAGGACAATTCGTTCTATTGATGTCTAAGAATTCTTAATGGAGAAACAGGCTGTTAAAATACAGGATACTTTATAGGTTAGCTCTTCTCCATACTTCATCCTCAGGTATTTGCCAAGTTAGCAGAGGATCAGACTTCAAGTCACATTTAGGCTTCTTTAAAGCAGTTTTTTCCACTAAAAGCTTAGCTCAAAGACATACATATTAATGAAAAAAAGAGCCATTCATTCTTGTCACACGTTTTGTCCTCAGAACAGTTGCAAATCCTGCATATCATTTTTTTTCTAATCAAAGGGAAATAAAACATCTTTTATATAGTTAGACAATTGTCCACAGTCTTTCCCAAGAATGGAAAAATGCCCTAAAAATGAAAAGCAGGTGGGGTTTCTCAACAGCAAGTTTCTTCTTCTGCAGCAGAACAAGAAGGCTGCACCCCGTTTTCTGTTTATAAAATTCCACAATCAACGTGGCTACTAAAAGAAACCTGTGAGCTGGGGACCTCTTGGAAGTGCTTTTTGGTGCCTGTATTAGCTGTGTTTGTCTACAGTTCCTTTAACCAGATGGAAAAAACTTTCCTGCTTTCCTACTGTACCACAGCAACCTTGGCATCCCACCTTTCTTTTCCACTGCTACTGGCTTGAGAAGCTCTGCAGATTTCTTTGATGTTGCTGTCGGCTTGGCAGTGTCACAGATGAAGAAAAAGCAGGGGACATCTTCAGAGAATGTTGGTGGGGCTGGGGGAGAAAAAGCTGTTTGGGTTTTGCTTTAAAGACACCAGAGAAATGCAGAATATAAGAGGAGGGGGGGGAAATGCTCAACAAAATAATCCCCCACTGCAGCACTTGGGGTCTGAATCTTGCTGGTATTTCACTGAGGATTTGCTTCATTACATCTCAAGATCTGCAAGAACTCAGAAGCCTCCTCGGTAGGAACAGAGATGTCAAAATTGCACCCCTCTGGCAAATCCTTTTTTCCACACCCAGGTGGATCCCAACGAGTCATACCATTATTTCAGACATGGGTTATCAGCAACACACACAAAAATGCAGGGTTAGAGGAGCAACTTCCAGAATAAAAGCTGCTGATAAACCTGGAAATACTCTCAGACCTCCCGTAGCACAGGAACAGCCAGGAATAGTTAAGTGAGTGCCAAAGCAAAACCCTTGACCTGAGCAACTGCATATTTCAGAGACATTTAAAACAAAATCTCAGGCTGAACTCAGAGGCATGAGAACAGGATAGAAAATTGAGATTACATTAATGAGGCACAAAAATGGGTCAGAGTTTATTTTGGGGTCAAATTTTGGGACCTTCCTGGCTTTTCTGGATCTTTTTCTGTTTGAGTGCTCTAACTGGGTGGGAAGTACTCAGTGAACAACTCCAGCTTGTTTTCAGCAGCACAGCATCCCTCCCAGATAAACCAGTCTGAACCACTCCTGCTTACTGTGTCAGCTCATGGAGGGATAAAGGATAATGGGATGAGATGGTTCCATTTGGGGTTTTTTCCCTCCCACCTTTCTTCTTCACCATTTGTCACTGACTCCCTTTCCAGCTCCTCTCCTCCCCCACTATTAAAACAAAAACTCTGCCACAGTTTTAAGGCTCTTTGGGCCTTTTCAGGCTGCTACCAGCAAGGACAGGACTTGGCAGGGAGGGGAGCTGAGTGAGAGCCACAGCAGGTGAAGGGTTTTCATTCCCCTGTTACTTCCATCAGCTGCCACGGCCACGGGAGGCAACAGTAATGATTTCCAAACCCAAAAGAGAGCCCTGGCAGGCTGGACTGGGGCTTGGCCCTGTCCCTCAGAGCTCTGCAGAGCTCAGCTGGTGACTAGTCGCTGCGTCACTCCTTTCTGATTAAATTCCTGTGAAGTTTAAAATAATAACATGTCCTTAGTGGAATAAGAAACCCTGGAAGAAGAAAGAAACAAGCCTTTGTGGGGTTTTTTTGGCCAGCAGTGAACTAAGGGCCAGCCCTGAAGAATCATATGGGAAAAATGGCTCTTTGGACCATGCTTTTCTTCTGTTAAGGCACAGGGCTTATCCTTGCATTTTCTATGACCACAGAATCCAGATCCACTGGTGAACTAAGACCCTTCATACAATTACAACAAGGAAAAAATGCTGGACAAGGCACAAAAATTATGATGTGTGAACTATGAGGTACAGAAGCGCCCAAGTCTTTCACCAGACAATTTCTCAGAGGGGTTGATCAGAACAACCTGCACATTTCTGTCCAAGATATTTGGTCTGACATTCTGTTCTCCCAGCTCCCTGACCCTTTTTTTCATTATCTGTCTGCTTGCTGTCCCGTGAAGGAGCCAAACAGATGGAGTAGAGGGGTCACCAGGTATTTTGGCATGCCCAGTCACATTCCCTGAAGGAAAATGGGTCCATGCCACTGGTCAGGGAGGTCCTACCACCTTTAGCACCAGGATTTAGCCCTGTAAAAAGTTATTACAGCAGCAATATTGATAATTATAGTAATAATTAATCACCTTGGCTTATGTTTCTTCTCCTGTAGTTCTTACAGTCCTGCTGGGGAGGGACTATTATTTTGTGTCTAGCCCAGTGATAATACTTTATTTGTTTTAGCATTGAAATGGAAGAAATGATCCTAGAAACTTTCATTAGTGGGTCGAAATGAAATTTTTGGCTAGACAAGAGATAAAACTTTTGACTTCATTTGGGAGCTGTATAATCCTTTTGGATAACCTTCTCCTTCAGCTCAAGTTAATTTTTGAAACTGAAGCATGATGAAAAGCAGATCTGAAACAGGTGAACACTCAGAAAAAAAAACAACAAAATGAAACGTTGCAGCATTTCCATGGCCAACCTTTGCATTTCAGGAACATTGATAGAAAAGCAGTGATGCTTTCCAGGGATCTCTCTTTTCACAGGAACTACTCACCAGATTCTAATCCATTCACTGTCCTTCTCTTCCCAAAGCCTCATTTGGAGGGATGAACTTATGGTAGAACTTGCCTAGGAGCAGATGTGGCTGAGGCAGTTTGGGTCAGCTCTGCCTCCCCATCCTGGACCAATACCCCACACAGAACCCCCAAATTTTGCATGGTGAGTGGCCACGTGCATCATATTCCTAGTGGAAAGTGGAGGAGCTGCTGAAATTGTGGAGGTTATGTGAAGAGTAACACCATGCTCAGCTAATTGCACCAAGTGTTGGGTCCAAGGTGTGTAAAACAGGCAGAGGAAGTGCAAGACCCTGGCAAATACCCATTTTTGCTTGTGGTTGCTCACATGACTTCCCTATTGAGAGCTCATTCACATCAAAGTCAGGTTACATGGGAAGAGTTTTTCAAAAAAGAAGAAGAAGAAGAAGCTGTAAACTGTCTGGAGATCAGGTTGGACTCCTCAGGACCACAGGGTTGGGGCCAAAGGCAGGAGTGCAGCATTTAATGGCCTTGCTCATCCCCTCAGTGCTGTATCCCAGAGTTCCTCATGGTGTGCAGTGACAGTAACACCAGCTTGAGGGACAACACAATAAAAGAGGGTCCCTGCTGCAGGTAGCACAGCCAGGTCACACCAAGGCATCCCTGCTGCCCAAAGACACGTCTCTGCTCATCTGCTGTTCCCACCCTGTGACTCCTCTGGACACTGATGGCTCCCGGGATGATTTGGCCTAGATTATTAAGGAATTAGAAAGCAAAAGAGAGCTCCTCAAACTCTTGGGGAGCTCTACCTGGCGTGCACAGAGGGGCTGGTAACACCACCCTCTGCACATGCAGGCAGGGGGGAGAAGGAGCAGAACGATTAATCTTCTGTAATCTAGCTGGAATTAAGTGACAGTGATGGAGTGCTTTGTAATGGACTTCCTGAACCCTCATACAAACGGAGGAAGTGACCACCCTTGACCAGATTTCTGCTCATGGTGTCTGTTTCCCTGCCTGCATCACATATTTTCCCTTTTGCAATCAGCTGCGACCCCTCTTGAGCAAGGCCAGTGGGTCAGTGCTCAGCCAGCCTGTGGGAATGGCTCCTGGAGGGGGCCTGGGGAGTGGTGTGCAGGGTGCCATCCAGCTGAAAGCCTCAGAAGGGTCTGCTGGGGTCTGCTGGGATAACCAGCCTCAAGTCCCCCCTGCCTGAGGAAATCTGACCAGTCCCAAAGCACTGGGCTCTCGTGGCCACACCAAGAAATGCTGTCCTTGGGCTGTCCCTGTGACATGGAGAATGTCTGGCATTCCTGGTCCCTCCTCAGCAGCAGAGACATGTCCAACAGAGCCAGCAGCACAGGAGCTGTTGGAGCCTTTCAGGCCTTGCTGGGGGAGAGGATGGCTTTATTTTTGGAAAGCATCATTTTGGCTCCATTGTCCCGGAATATCCGTGTCACAAATCCACGTTGGGGACACCTCCCTGCCTCACGCTGGGCTTGCACAACCCTCCTTGGCGCTGACAAGGGACAATGACCTTCCCTTTGAGGAGCAGTGCTGCCCTGCCAGCTGGGAGCTCTGGCAGACAGGCCCTGGCAGGGATGTGAATTCCCTGCCTCCCACCCAACCAGCCGGCCGTGAACGGACCCCGGAGGCTCCTGCAGAGGAGTCAGTGTGAGACAAAAAAGAGACCACAGCTCAGGGCCCCTGGGAACTCCCAGCCAGGCCAGAGGGAAGAGCCAGGGGATGCTGCAGCCACAGAAAGGAATGTTTGGAGTCTGTTCCCAGCATCCCAGCCTTGGGCTCGACACAGTCTGGCAGTCTGTGTGGGCTCTGCCTCTGGCATCAGGGCTGGCAGGAGGAGGGAACCGCGGGAGAAACGGAGCTTGGAGAAATAAATCCCTTTTCCAGTCTGGGCCTGGGAGTCTAGCAAGCACTGGGACAAAGAGAGGGATGCAGAGAGGGAGCAGAAGTGACCTCAGAAGGACAGCAAGCAGCACAGTGAGATGTCTCACCAGCCAGCCCAGCCTTCTTTAATATCACCTCCAAGAACAATAGCTGGCCCACCACACCTCAGCTCAGGTGTGGGCTTTGATTTTTACATCTTTTCCCACATCAAACTCCCAGGCACACTGAGCAGGAGGGAGTTGGAGAGAGGAATACCCCTTGACACCAGCTCTGGATTTGGCCCCTTGGCCCTGATCTGTTCCAAAACAAAAGTTATGTTATCAGTGGTATTTTGCCCCTCTCCTGCAGCCTCTCACTCAGCACAGAGCCACCTCTGATCTCCACAAATGTGGATTCACTCCAGGGGAGGGTCAGAGTCAGGCACTCAGTCTGTGCTACCCTAGAGTCCTTTGTTCTCTTTCTTCCTTTTTCATCTTCTCTTGCTCTCCCCTCAGCTGGTTAAACCCCCATTACTTGCTGCCTGAATCAGGAAGGTCTAAAGATTTAGCAAAGAGTTCAGGCCAGGGTCCGGTGGTTTTTTGTCACTTACTTGTCTAAATAAAGCAGGAAAAGCTCCTGCTTTGCAAGCCAGGCACTCCATGAAAGGTGCAGAACAGCAGAGGTGCAAATGGAAACCTTGGTGGCATTAGGTGTTGTTTTTCTAAACATTCCCCATCAGTAAGCACACAGTCTCTCAGTGCTGCATGGTCCCACCAAGGTCTTTAAATTGTATTTCTAGGATTTCTCTAAAACAGGGGCCTCAAGCTTTTAAATACAAAGGGAGCTGGGGAATGGTTTCTTTAGCAAGAGATTTGAGCAAATCAATGCTTTTTATCTTTCTCTCTCTTTCTTTTTCTTTTTTTTT
>VZUA01025816.1:36121-52902 GCA_013401035.1 Horornis vulcanius | reverse complement strand
AGGGAAGGGAAGGGAAGGGAAGGGAAGGGAAGGGAAGAACACTAAGAGAAGAGTGTAAACTGACATTTCAAGGTGCCAGGGACCAGCAAAGTTTTGGATTTGGATTGAGACATGGGGGTCTGAATACCACCACCTTTGATCACCATCCCTTATGCCAAGCATTCACTTGCTGCCACCTGAAACCAGAGAGATTCCTTAAGACACAGAACAGGGAGAAGTAAAGGGGACATGTGTGAATGCTGCTGCTGGCAGTGCTGGATGGCCACGGCAGGAGAAATTGTGGGTACACTGATCACCCACATCAAAGCCGGGGCGGCAAATTTTGGGCTCAGGCTGGTTTTCCGTGGAGTTCGCTGGAAAATGTGGCATGCTGCTGGTTCCATCCAAAACCCTCCCCGTGTCATTAATGCTGGAAACTCCTCATTATACTCCCATGAAACCTCCCTTAAAATGCCCTCTCTTGCATTTCTGTGCTGAGGGCTGTGCACGGCACGTGCAGCGGCTCTTGCTGGTGTTTCAGGTGCAAACTCTTGGCCTCCTGGCAGGGGAAGGAAAAGAGCAAAACCAGAGGCAGAGCTGGGTTTAACTAGGTGTAACTAGCTGGGTTTAGCTCCCCCACGTGCTGAAGGCCGGGTGAAGGTGGGCATTTGTGATCCAATGCTGCTGTGGAAATGAATGGCAGAGATGTCTGAGGGAGCAGGATTGGGCTGGGGCTGAGATGCAGGCCCGGAACCAGAGCAGGTCCCACTGCATCCCTCAACTCATGGAAAAGCCAACCCCCAGCTGCACAGATTATTCAGTGTTGGAGCAACGTGGGTTCATGACTTCTGCTCTTGGGCTGCTCCCATCCCGTGTTCTGCCCTGGCCTCCCAAAAATGTTTTTGTCCTGTGTGAGAGCACGGCACGCGAACGCATTCCCGACGACAGCGCTGTGGCTGGCTTGACACGGATTTGTCAGGGATGGTGACAGGGGAAGAAAGGCTCGTGCATGCCACAGATGTATCTTTGCAGAGAGAACGTGGGTCATGTCTTGGAATTTAGGGGCTGTCATATGGGAATGGTTTACTGGGCTTTTAGTACCTAATTGTACACGTTATACCACAGGGAAGCATCATTTTTGTCTTGATCTTGGCTCTTTGCCTGGCATTTTTCTCCCACCTGATACAGTTGCAGGTGTAATCTTTATTTGTATGCATGATTCCATCTGTGCATCGTCCTCTTCCATCATCCTGAAAGCATCTCACCTTGGTGAAGCCCAAAACTCAGCTCCAGCCTTCAGGTGTTTCCTTGTGCTGCCTGCTCTGCCATGCAGAGGAGCCCAGGCAGGGCTGAGGCAGCTGAGGACCCAGCAGTTGTGCACTCGAGTGCCTCAGCAGGGTTTTCCCTCCCATGTCCATGCTTCCAGGACTCTGAATCTCCTTCCTGACATGCCCCAGCAGCGTTTGTGGTGTCTAAGGCACAGGGAGCATCCAGGAGAAGCCCCAGCACAGAAGGCTGTGCCCACAGCAGGTTTCACTGAGCAGCACATAAATCAGCTGCTGAAATGAATGTCCTTCCAGATATGCACATGGAATTAATTAATTCAATTAAGAATTTTTGTTGTTGCTGTTTCCTGGAAGCAAACATGGCTTTTAGCTCTGGGATATACTACTATTGCACAAAGGGATTAAAAAAAAAAACAAAACAAAATCAAGGGGATGATTTTTGTGCATGTGTGGTAAAGAGTGAAGCTTTTAAAGTGGATTAGTGTTATTGTTGGGTGGTGGGAAACATGAGACTCACCCAAGTACAGCTTGGAGTTCACTGTGATTGCAAACCAGGCAAACCTGGGTTATGGCTGTACATCAAAACCATGGCAAGGGCTTGCTAGGTCCTGGCTGGTGCTCGTGTAGCCAGGAAAGTGGGAGAGTTTGGCTGGACATGCTCCAGTTTGGGTTAATAACACACGTGACAGATGCTGGGACACTCTGTGGCCACTCAGTGCTGTGGACACTGTGCCCAGCTCTGAGGAGCTCCAGTGGCAGACTAGGTTCTTTTGTTTTGGAAAAGTTCATTCCAAATGCAGTATTGTGTAATATTTACTCCTCTGTGTATTTACTCCCACAGTGTAGCAGTGATTCACAAGAGTAGTATTACATTATTTACTTTTTACCCTCAGTTTTTTCTCTTACCAGATGCTTCTGCTGGGCCACAAGGCTGAAATGCCCAGTGCCTGCTGGCACATCACCCCTTTCACAAACAGGCCTGATTTTATTTCAAAAGCAGGTTTTCAGAAATGATTCTTCTTTCTGTGAGGTTCCTCACGACCTCAGTGCCCTTGTGGCTGCAGAAGAGCTGAAGGGAATTTGTTTAGAGCCCCAGATGGTTTGGCAGTGTGGACGAGGTGTTTGATGAGGCTCTGGAAGCTCTCAGGGGGCTGGGTGGTTTGTGCTGTGATAGCCAAGGACTATTGTCTGTCTGGGAACACGTGGGACCCGTTTTGAACCAGCAGTGGGAAGCCCTCCTTCATCCTCACGCTCACCCAGGGCAGTTGCAACAGCCCCAATTCCTCATGGTGGGCCCAGGCTTGAAATAAAGGCACATTTTCCTATCATCAGGACCAATCATTCAGGGAATGATCAGATGGAGCCAAAGCCTGGAGGTGCTGGGTGAGTTTTGGGAAAATCTCCCCATGTCACTGCTGACATTGAACACTAGAGGTGGTTTGGAAAGCCAGAAGGGAGTTGTTTGGGTTTTCTCTTTGCTGGTTTATTAATAAAATCCAACAATAACAAAGAACAAAATAAATTTCCCTCGTACCAAGAGTAATTTCAAACAACAAGGCTTAGGTGGTGACAAGGCAAGAGGTGCTGTAAACCTTTCTGTGGAGAAAATTAGAGCCATAACCTGAACAAAGTGAGCTTCCATCTGAAATAAAAATAATGGGATTTTTTGGGAGAAAAAATATACCCTAGCATTTCTCTAGGACAGCTGGGGAGAGTGGGAAAGAAACTGGAAGTCTGCAGGGACAGAGCTCTAGAAATTGTGATTTCTGCAGGAAGATGACAAGAACCAAGCCCATGCTGTCCTGAGCAGGGAGGCTGGAAGGTGAAGACATGATGTTGTAACTCAAATATTTAGAAAGAGAGGGAATTCATAAACTGGTTTTGTGTCCACCGAGCAACAAAGAAAGAAATCATAGGTTTAATCATAGGCAGCAAAAGAGACTTGGGTTAAAATCTGTAAAAGAGACTTAGGGATGCCCTGGCATGGGTTTTGCAGGCAGACTGTGCATTCACCACTGCTGCAAATCCACGCAGGGCACCTCCACCTCCCAGGCATGGCTCAGAGAGCTTTTGGCACCCATGTAAACTCACAACCTCCCTTCCAGCTCCGTTTTCTCTGATTTTGAAATAACAACAAAATTACAGCCTGGCAGCGTAAGAGCTGGGATTATTTGTTTTAGGATTAACATAATTAGGCTAAGCATGAATCAGATGTTTTAGCAATTTGCAATTAAAGCACCCAGGAGAGATGTGACTCTGTCACTGAAAGATCTACATGCAGAAAGGGAGTGCTGACAGACACCTTCCTCTCACCTCCACACAGCCAGGTAGGGCTACAGGAAGGATTAGGCATCACCTTTTAATCCTGCTGTATGGTGCCAGGCTGAGCCCTGCTTGTATAACCACAGCCTTCCTGCAGCCAGACCTTCAGTGTCTTAATTAACATCAATAAATGTTAACACTCGCTGGATTTGCTGGGAAGATTTGAACTCCAGCTTAACTCAGCGCTGACATATCAACACTTGAACTCAGAGATCAGATCCCTCCTGGAGCTGCCTGTTTTAAGATCACAAGGGATTGCTCTTGGCTGCCTGCACCTCCTGCAGTGTGGAGCCCACGTGCAGGAGCGGAGCGATGCTCTGGGACTGACACCCCATCTTGGTTGGAAACCTTTGATGAGAGTCAACCACATCCCTTGGGACAGCCCCAGTGGATAATTACAGCTCAAACTGTGCCTGTTTTATGGCTGGAAGAGCTTTAACTCCGTCTGCTGGATGTACCTGGGGTTCTCTTTATCTGATCAGTGACTCTATCAGTGAGCAGATCAGGAAGAAGACGTTTATCCACCATGGGTGCACACAGCAAGCTCTGATCAAGCCAGGAAATTTCAGAGGGGTATTATAATAAAATTCTATATTATTATAATAACCTAGAGATTATTCCAGCCTCTTTTTGACAGGCAAGCCATGAAGGCATTTCCAGTTTTTCCCAGTTTTCCTCCAGGTAGCAAGCTGTTTGTTCAGTACACCTCGCCCTGAGCTGGGTTCAGGGAAACTCCATCCTTGCTGTGCATGGTCCTGGCATGAGCAAGGGAATAACATTTGGTTCTGACTGCTGTTGAGGGATTTATTCTATTTTGGTGACTGTTTGAATGCAATGTTAACTGGTAGTGCTCCACCAAGTGCAGGGAGAGGGGCTGGTGCTCTTCAAACCTGTGGTGCCTTTGGTGGGATCTGAATGGAAAATTTTTAAAGCCCAAAAATGTCCCTGTTGTTGTTTTGCTCCTGTTTTGAAATCAGCATCACCTCTCATGTCTGTGGCAGTGGATAAATGAGGTTATGCAGCAATATAGACTCAGGAGAGTGGAAACCCAACAACATTGTGCCATGGGTGTATTTTAGAGGCACCCAGACCTGTGCATCCCTCCAAACTTTGTGTGCACGGGCCTTTCTTCTGAATCTCAGCACTAAAAGTCCAGAGGGCTCAATTTTATCCCATCCATCCCACTTCTGGCACAATTTCCTCTCAGGAGAGGACAATGTGCTGCAAACTCTCCCAGCAGCAAAACGTAAAGAAGGTTTTTGGAGGACTGTATTTAAATGTACCAGTCCACAGCTCAACAGCACCACTGGTTTAATCTCTCTCACACTTTGATCAGCATCTGCTATAAAAAAGATGCAGAGATGTGGGCATTTCTCTGAAAAAACGCTTCATTTCTTTAAGGAAGAAGTGTCTACAGAAGGTTTGAAATTAGGCTGGAGTTTCTGAAGTTTAAAAAAAAAAAAAAAGGCCAGGCTTGGCTCCCAACATCAAACTCCTCTGAAAATCCTGGCTGGAGACAGGGACATGCGATCCCAAGGTCCAGGCTGCTGTTTGCAGACCAATTTAGCAGCATGCCTGCTCGACCCCTGGCTACAGTGGTACCATCTGTGGTCTATTACTGGGGATTTTGTACCAGCTGGGCAGCAGGAGCTTGTCTGAAATCCACAGCAGCTCGGGAGCTGATGAGCTATTTAGCTACTGCTTGTATTTGTCTTATAAAAGTAATAATACCACGTTCTGTTGCCATTAAGGTCTGACATTAAATGCATTAATTTCCTAATAGATCTAAAGTAGGAGCTAGAACAGCCTTTTATTTTTAATGAACTGAGGACTGCTGTGATCCCATTCATCCACCCATGAAATCCACTGACTGACAAGGTCCCATTTCTGGGCAGCGGGGTTAAATGTGCTTCAGACAAAAGCCAGATTTTCCTTTCTTCTGCATGCCATGGGCAGGATCAAAGGAGTGGGGAAATGGACATTAAAGCACTTGTAATCAGGGACACAGACTCCATCCCAGCATGGGCCAGCCCCCTCCCAGGCTTATGGGAATGCTGCTGTGGGTTATTGCATGGGAAGATTGGGAGCTCTGAGGAGAAAACTGGGCAGGTAAATGAGGCTGGGGGCAAGAGCTGCAGGGACCAGGCTCAGATGTCCTCACCAGGAGCTTCTCCACATGGGAGGGAATATCCCTTCCAGCTCTGGGGCTTCCTCCCTGTTCAAGGCTTTCCTAAGGAGCTTGTAGTAACCCTGGGACTCAGCAGATGGTGCTGCTATGGATAACCCTGGAATGGGATGGATGGACAAATGGACAAGCAGGTCTGGAGGGGTGGGAAAGGAAGGCAGGAATACCAGTTTGATTCCACTTCTCTTTAAAAGCTGTGCTGATACACCAGGAAGGCTGTCCTCATCAATCACACCTCCCTGCAACTGGAACACCACTGTGGGAAATCCACATAACACGGGATGGAGACCTGGATGGGTGGCAGGGCCATTCCCTTTGCCTTGCTAGGCAAACCACAGGAACTTAGAGGTGAGGATGAAGGTCACCTTCAAAGCAGCTGGGGAGTCACCCTCCCTCTTGCCTTTCCCTTTGGCTTTTCAAGACACCCTCTTTCAAGCAACCCTCTCAAATGGTCTTGAAAGGATCAGGGCAGAGACACTGCTGATGTCTCCCAAAAGACAGCAAACTGGGAATGGTTTGTTTTCCAAGCACATATGAGTTCATTTTCTTCTCAAAATTTGCATTCATTTTTAACTGGATTAACATCCAGCTAATGTGGATGTCAACCAGTTGGAATGCAATTTTGGGAATTATGGAGGAATTTAGCACTGCTGATATAAACCATGTGATGGAGTTGGAAAGCACATGATGTTTATCTGCATGGGCCTGGTGTCATTAGCATGCTTCGTGTTTCTCCTAGGTTAACTCTTAGGTGATCCAAATGGGAAGAAATATTTCTACCACATCTCCCATATGGCTAAAATGAGAGAGTGAATTACTCATCTTGGGGTTTAAAAGAAATAATAGGGAGTTTATTACCCAGATCTTCCTCCTGACAGATAATAATAACAGATAATGGCACTATATATATAAAGTGTTTTTTTACTTGTTGGGCTGGGTGTTTTTCTCCATTTGTCAATGTTTGAATTATTGCAGTGCATGATGATTTGTAAGCACATATGTATGAGCATAAGCAGACAGCTCTCCTCATCCTGTATCTATTTCAGGCATGTTCAGAGGAGTTATTGTGGCATGTGCTGAAACTTGAAGCTGATAAGTCAGGAGAGGACTTAAACATCTTCAAGTCTGTACCACGAAAGAGGAACCACCTTCCCTTTAACCAGATGAGCCCCAGTGGCCTTCTCAGTGCTGAAATCCTGTCCCCAGGAAAGAGGGACCAGGAAGCATCAAAGCAGACGGGACAAAATAATCAAAATAATTGTGAAACTGTGGTTCTGCCAATGGTTTGCTGCTCGGGGTTTGTAGATACGTAGGATAATTGGGGAGCTTCAAAGAAAGATGTCAACCAAATGTTCCCCCGAGTCACATGCACGGCAGAAGGAAATGTGCTTCCTCAAGGTCCTACCGGCAGATGAATTATCTTTCTGCAGTTATTAAAGTTGTAAAGTCATCCCCCGCCCCCCTCCCTTCACACACATGAAAGATGAGGGGATTTGTATCCCAGACAAAGCCAGATTTGGGATCTGGACGTTTCCCCTCGAAGGAGCAGCATATGGATCTTGGAGTGGATGTGGTGGGGGAAAGCACAGCAAAGGACCCGATTGTGTTGGGCAGGTTTTTATGACCTGCTGTTGTGTTGCTGTGCCCCAACACCTGCTGGCATCTCTGTGCAGGGGCTCCACCACAGAGACAGGCCAGCCCTGGGACACAGGGCCACTCCTGGCCACTGCTTTGCTGCCTCTTCCCACACATGTGGTGGAAAATCGATGGAAGAGGGCTTTGGTTGGAGCTGTCTCCAAAACCCTGCACTTACTGTGTAGAAGAACATTTCCTGACCTGTCCCTGCTCCACTGAGGGCTCATCACAGCACAGAATTCCCTGTAAATCACATCACAGTGGCCTTTCTTCAGGATGATCCAGAATACCTGAGCAGAGGATTCTCCCTGCTGACAAAGGTGGGAGGATTTCCATGTGGTAGCATTGCTCCCTCCTTCTCCCTGGGCACAGCCTCTCCCACAGGACATGATCCTGGACAGCTGCCTCCTTCACTGCTCCATCATCCATCTACATTCCTCATGAGGAAAAATTCATTTGGGAATGGTGAGGCTGACAGAGGGTTCTCACATCTCTATTTCCACAGAGTAGTGTTCACCCAGCTGTACTTTCTCACCCCAAGAAGTGCCCAGCAAGATGGGAACTCCTTTCATAAGAGGACAGGAACACAAGGGATGAGTTTGAGACCCCCAGCAATGAGCTAAAGGGATGATAAAATGATAGTGGTGCTCCTTGGGCTCATACCTCTCTCCTGTAGGGTCTGTAGGGTCAATGGCAGCTGCTTTGATGAATGTGGATTGGAGTAAAGCTCCCACTTCCTCAATTCAGGCCAAATCTTAGTTCTACTTGATGGTCCCTGGGAATGCAGAAAGCTGATTTATGAATGGCAGCATTGGGATAATGACTTAAATTCATCCTCCTCCTCTTCCTGATAACTCCTCCTCTCTGAATTTGCAGAAAGCTTGGGTCATCATGGCATTGTGACACCTTTAGTGTAAGGTTAGATCCACAGCTACTCTTGTTTTATTATTTATGCCTATTTCCTTGGAACTGCAGGCCTTTGGAGAGATGTTACTTTTGCAACACAGAGCAGCTGAGCTGTGGTGGTGGGTGGTGGCACTCTTCAAGATCTCACATGGACTCTTTACTCATGTCTTGCAGTTAACAGAACCATTCCATATTACATCCTACAAATGGCTAGAGGGCATTAAACAGTCTCTTATCACCAACTAATTCCATAATTTTTGGAAACAGAACCCCCACGTGTTTTTTCAATAAGCTCTTCTCCTTCTGACAGTGCTACATCTTTCACAAACACAGCAAGAGTAACCTCTGGACTTTGCCTGCAGCAGTGAAGTATGAAATTTTGAATTCCATGGGTCACTGTTTTTGCTGCAGCCAGATGTGGATAAAAGGCAAAGGGTGTTTTATTGTTGTTTTTTCAAGAAACAGAGAAAGGTTTCTACTAAGGTACACCCTCTACCCCAAAAAACAAGTGGCTGACATGTGGCTTGAATATCACCAATTGGCATTTCAAAAGATGAAACTTTTTTAAAAAAATATTTTGAATTTAAATATTTTGTCTGCAGCTAATAAGGCACATTATGATTTTAAATTGGATTTAGGAAAACATGCAAGAGAGCTGCAACCTTGATGCCAAGCTGTGCATTAGCTGGTGGTTTCATTGGCATCACAGGTACCAATGAGTTGTGATGGATATAAAAGGGAGCTCAATGGCTCAAACCTTCTCTTAGTTCTGAACAGATTGAGTTATCCATTGGAAATAAATTAACAGATGTATCCAATCCCTGTGTGCAGTGATGGATGAGTCTATGAAAGCCTTCTTTATTGGTATGCATTTTATGCAAACTCTTCTGGCGACTGAGGCGTGTTAAAAAACGGCTTAGTTTAATTTCTCTGAAGCCCCAGTGTGCCACTGATGATTTAAACCCTCTGTTTCCTGCTTGGGGAGCTGAATATTGAGCAACCAGGAATGAATATCTCACTTCTGGAATTTTATGAGGAAAGCTATCTTCGTGGTAAAATTTCAGTGGACCTCTTGGAAACACTTCCAGAGAATATTTGAAGCTATGAAGCCCATAAATAACAAACTGAGGAGTTCACTGCTTGTTTGTGGGGGGAAAAAATAATTGTATTTCTCTTTATCATTTGATCCAGCCCTCCCAGTCTCACAGACATTGGACAATATTTGGGTTCCTAGCCATGGTCTGTGCAGCCCAGCAGAGTGACACAATTTTGGCTTCCAGCAGTTTCCCCGCTGTCTCCTGAAATGCTCTGTTATGAAACAAAAAGATAAAAATGGTGATCACAATGAAACACAAACCAGAAATATCTGATCATCCTCCAGCTTTGATTGCTGCTGCTTTTAGCCTGGTGCTTGACAGCACACTCGCCAGATGCACAAGTAGCAAGGTTGTGACAACCCTGAGATTTTACTGCTGCACTACACTTTTAGGATGATGTTCTCTAAATGTTAACAGCTGTAAGTCAGGGTTTTGGCAAGGGAAAAGTTCTGTAGAAAGTTTGATTTTTCTTTGTCTTGCTGCCCAAGTTCCTCTTGTCAGAGGGTTGGAGCATCTCCTCCGTGGAGATGGGCTGAGAGAGTTGGGGTTTTTCAGCCTGGAGAAGTGAAGGCTCCAGGTCGATGCTGTTACAACCTTTCAGCACTTAAAGGGAACAAATTTTTGAGAGGACAAATTTTTCAGCAGGGCCTGTTGTGACCAGGACAAAGGGTGATGGTTTTAAACTAAAAGAGGATGGGTTTAGACTGGATATAAAGAAGGAAGTTTTTACAATGAGAGAGGTCAAACACTGGCACAGGTTTCCCTGAGAGGTGGGGGCTGCTCCAGCCCTGGAAACATTCAAGGCCAGTTTGGATAGAGCCAGTTTGGACTGAGAAACCTGATCTAGTTAAAGATGTCCCTGTTATTGCAGGGAGTTTGGACTGGATGACTCTTAAAGATCCCTCCCAACCCGAATTACTCTGTGATTTTTTGACAATGAGAAGAAAAATATTTAGCTGTCTATTTGTACCTGTTGAGAGCATTCATCTCTTCTCCAATTTGTGTGATTATTTGCTTGTGCCTTCACAAGATTTTCCACCTCTGTATGTTGCACACAGAGCTTCAGCAGCCTGACCACATTTAGCAGGAAATATGTGGCCCCACCTTGGATGAAATTTATATGACCATAGAGTGGTTTAGACTGGAAGGGGCTTTAAAGATCACCTGGTACAACCCTATCACTGTGAGCAGGGACAGCTTCAACCAGAGCAGGCTGCTCAGGCTCCATCCAGCCCAGTCTGATCACAAAAATAGCTGATGAAGGAGCAGATGAACGCAGAGTAGGAAAAAAAGTGATGGAAGCATAGAATAGGGGAGGCAGGGAAAGGATTTGGAGACAGGACCCTTCCCCTTTTGGTGGCAGGGGGACAGAGGACCACCACAGCCATCTTAGGGGACGCAGCTGGCCTCATGCATGTCCCTGCTGCCTGTGTGGAAGAGGCAGGTGAAGGAGAATCATCTTTCCCTGCCTCCTCCTGAGCTGTGGGGACAGAATCACCCTTTCAGATTTACCACCTTGTGCGCTGCACGGGCTGCTCCCCCCCAGGCAAAGCCTCTGGAGCAGCAACTGCACCACGCAGGATCACAGAAACTCAGTCTCACCCCTGCTGGTCTGATGAGTTCAATAACTGAAGCCCTTTGAGGAGCAGGTATTTTCATCCCTTTCTAATTCGCAGTTGGGACCTAGGGCAATTTTTGTTCCTGAAACTTTGGAGTTCCTTCAACATCGCAAAGCCACGGAACAACCGCTCGTGTTCTCGCTCTGGCATTTGAAGTCTCACTATGAAACAGCTGGTCTCTGATGTGCAAGATACCTGCTTCCCACTATTTGGCTTCCAACAACAAGAAGATGACTTATGGCCATGAACTATCCCTTAATTTAACACATCAAAACCGAGCAAAAACAAACAAAGCAGAGAGAAGAACACATGTAGACCATGAACTCACATTCTGCACCTTGCACTTTTGCCCAGAGCACATGTTTTTGCAGCTTATCTCCCTAGGTATCTGTGATGGTGCCTTCTTGTGTGTTTGTTTTCTTTGTGTGGGGATTCTTGGCAAGAAACTGTTTCTCTGGGAGAAAAAGCAGTTTTTGCTCCTCTCTGGCCATGGACCAAACAAAGACCTTAACTGGACACTAAACCACGAGCTTGCTGCAAAACCTGTCCTAGTACATGAAGTGGCTTGCATTGATTCCAGAGGGTCTTGAGGAAGGTTATGCCCTGACTACTTTGTCCTTTTGAGCTACATTATCCTTCACCTACACCAGTTTCCTGTAATTTCTCTCTCTGTGCTCTCATAAAGCCCCTCTGCAGCCCCAAAATGCAATGTAATGTCACAGCAGCAACTTAGTTTGAGTCTTGCCTCTGTCTGAAACGGGGCAAAGATCCATCCATGGGTGCAGCCTTTGGCAGCTGGGATTTATCCCAGAGTGTGACAGGCTGTGATCATCTCCTCTTACTCCTAAGAGACTGTAAAAAGCTAATAGGATGCTTCCAACCAAAAACGATCCATTAATACTTATTTTTATTTCCATGGACTGTTTTTTTCTCTACTGCTTTTAAGTGAAAGGCTTTTGAGGTGTCTCATTCATAATATCAATAATATTAATATCAATGCATCCCTCTTGGAAAAAAAAAGATTGTAAAGACAAAGCTCAGATATGCTTTAGACCAGAGAGTCCCACCATGGACTCCAAGTCCTGCAGCTGATTTTTCAGCTGGAAAACAGACCTGGTGAAGCTCAGCTTCAAGTTGACTGAAAGAGCCTATCATACTTCCTGAAAACACTTTTAACGAGTTTCTAAATTTGTACTCCTCTTTATACTGGAATAAGTGTCATTTTAAAAAGATAGCGAGGAAAAGATTCCCAGTTTCTTCTGGCCAGCAGAAAGGCAGAGCTCTTCCTGTCAATGCTGGGTTTGTGCTACAGCTGGCAGACATTGTCCCTCACCAAACACAGGAATTCAAGCCTTCAGCTGGTCTTGCAGGGTCCCAAAACTTGCTCAGAAACTGCTTCGTTATCAGCAGGGATCTGCATGGGTTGGTGGATACAAAACCACGCTCGTAGAGCCAAGAAGGTGCCACATCCAGAACATTCCCACTGCTGATAAAGAGTGAAAATTCAGCCTTTCCTCTCTTCCTCTTGAGGAATGCAGAGTGAAAGGGTCAAATCCAAAAGCTAATGGCTGGCCAGAGATTCAGCTGGGCGAGGGTTAAGATCAAATCTTGTGGAGTCAGGAAAGAGAAAGGCCCCAAGTGTCCTCAAAATTTCCATATGACATTTAGGTATCAATAATGGCATTGTTTGGGAGCAAGAGCTCGTTTTCTAAGGAAGGCAGCTTGCTCCTTGCAGACCACACTCCCTGTGCTGGGGATGCCAGGCTGCTGCTTGGCAAGGAGCTTGTTGGTTCATTTAAAAAGTGCCCAAGTTAAACGAGGTATAAATCAACGCCGTTCCACTCACATTAAGACACACCAACTTAATCCTGCTGAGGACACTGACCTGAAAATGTTTAACAAAGTAAACATTTCTAGGGAAAACTTTTCCTGTGCGGAGTTTCCAAAGGCTTTTGGTGTTTTTGGTAGTTTATTTTTCATCTAAAAATCCATTTGCCGTATTTAATTTTTTTTTAACGGATTATCTCTTAATCTTACCCTGTTACAAAATGTATTCATAATCCTCGTGGCAGTTACTTAGCAAGTCTTAAACCTGTCATTAAAATACCTCCTCTTGTTACTACAATCAGCAGTCTTAATCCACTGCAAGTCTCTCCTTTTTTCTTTTTTTTCTCTTCTTACTTTGTTCCCAAATGGCTTAAACCAAGGTATGACAGGTAGCAAACAATCCCCCCTCTAATTACTTGGAAGAAACAAATAAAGGGAAGGAATACGTTTGTGTGGCAAATTCCTGAGAGTTTGGAAACTAGAGGCTGTAGGAATGTGCCCTGGGAAATTTTAAACCCACTCCAAAGCTGTGGGTTTGAACAGTGGTGGATTTAGGCCCTGGAAGGTGTGGATGGGCAGAGGTACTGCCAAAAAAAGGGGGTGGCTGCCAGCAGTCCCAGTCCTGGGGCAAAAATGAGGAATCAAGGTCCTGTGCAGGAGGATGTGCAATGTCTGGATGCAGGGAAATAAACCTTGAGCTCTACCTGGAAGTGCTCAGCAGCCTGGTGTGGCTCAGCAGTGCCTGAATCTCTCCCAGCACCAAATCCCCTGGGAAAGCCCAGGCTCAGGAGCTCTGGGAATGGTTGGAGGCTGCTGAGGAGGAGGGCAAGCGGTGGGAAACAAAGGGACCACATTGCTGGAGAAGTGGGTGTGAGTATCAGGGAAAGGAAGGCTGGAAGCAGGATGTCTGATTCATGGGAGAAAGGAAAAAAAGCTCCTGAACTGGAGAGGAGCAGAGGAAACGCTGCAGCTCTGCACGGCACATCGCTGGAAGGGGGAGGATTGAGGTCAGTGCTTCAGCAGTGGCCCTAAGCACAGGCTAAATGCCCCAGGCAGCTCCCACCTGTTGGAAGCTCAGAGATTTCATACCAAGACCCATTCCAAAGCTGCACTTCTGCAGGGGTAGTGTCCAAAATTGCTGCCAGCCTGTGGTTTGTGAGAAGGTTTTTAGGGGAAAGCACAAACTCACGTGCAGAGTCCCCGGAGACCCCACTCTGTCCTGGGAGCTGCCGGGTAAACACAGCCCTGGTTTGAAATCAGATATCCCCTGCACAAAACTCCTCACAAGACAATTAGGCTCAACTGGGACTTTTTAAAAAGGCATTAACTCCATGAACTTTTCAATCTAAAACAATGACCACACTGGGAATAAGGCATTCTGGCCCTTCTTGGGGATCCTGCGTTGAAGTTGTCTTGTTAGTGGGGAGGCGTTAATGCAATAAAGGAAAGCATTGTGGCCTGGAACAGCTGGGCTTTTCTAACTGCTTGCCTAAATGTGGATGATTAATGACCAAAATGCATCCTTGCTGAATGGCATTGAGAGGCTGGAGGTATTTCATGGCATTTTCCTTTTTCAATTTTTTGTAAGAGATTTCTTGCAAACAAAGCTCCATTGATGTGGGTCCATTACAGATATGCAAAGTGAATTCCAAATTATTGCCTATCTGATGGGTGACAATAATGTTACATTGTTGTTGCATGTTTCAAGCTGCAGGATCTGAAGATGCTCAAAAAGACACTTTGGTGCTTTTGGAGACTGGAGCTACTCAAACATTTTAATGAGATTTGTTGTCATTATTGCTGGAAAACGCTGCTTCATCCAAACCAGAACATCTTGCAGTGAAATAGTCCCATTAATAACATTTTCATGGGAAAGTGTTCAGATTTTCTGGGGTCAATTTATAAGCAGAGAAGAATCTAAATGAGAACCCCGATCATCTCAGTCTGAAACCAGATGTTTCAACGGCAACAACGACAGCAACAAAAAACATTTTGGGGAAGTGTTTGAAAAGTTTGGTTCTTTTTCCACACCGGAAAGAAAACACATTTCCAGACCTGAAAGGCCTTTGTGGAAGTGCATTGCAGATCTCTGGCTGCCTCAACCAGAAACATTTTGGCCCATCAGGGAAGGGGCTGGCAATGAAGTCCTTTGTCAGTCCAGCCATGGCATGACCACACCACCCCACCCTTGGACTTGGTGACACAGATGTCACCCACCTGCTGCCATCTGTGCTTCTCCCCACCTCCCCTGAGGCCTCTGGAAATGCAGAAGAGCTGCCTTGCTTTTCTTCACCTGTGGGAATGTGCAAGGTGGTTCACAAAAAGAAGGAAGAGTTCTTTGGATGCGTGAGCAGCCACCTGGGGGAGAGGCAGCATGGTAGTGCCACGAGATGTGAAATACTGTCACCAAATAAAAGCACAGGGTAGGTTTATAACACAGCTCTCAGGGTGCACGTGAAAGGCAAAGCTAAAGGCTGGACAGGTCTGCAGGGGATGTCCCAATTCCCCAGTAGCCCCCTCAGTGCTGCTATCCAACACCATTCCACAGCTGCCAGGGTGCAGGTTTGAGTGTCACCCATCAGTGCTGCACCAGCACTGGCTTGGGCACTCCTGGCTGGTAGGAGGTACCCAGCTAGGATGGGTGAGTGTACCCATGTGGATTCCTTTAGGATGGGACAGGCAGTTTTTAGTTTCTTGCTGACACTGTGTGCACGACTACAGGTTGGTAGGGAAGAGAGGACAACATTTTGACACCAGTTCTGCTGGCTGACCCTTCTGTGCCCGCAAGCAACACGTGTGAGTGCCAATTTCCTTCACCTAAAGCCACTGCTGCAGCCAGGCAA
Source organism: Horornis vulcanius (assembly GCA_013401035.1). Taxonomy (NCBI): domain Eukaryota; kingdom Metazoa; phylum Chordata; class Aves; order Passeriformes; family Scotocercidae; genus Horornis; species Horornis vulcanius. The sequence goes on along the minus strand of VZUA01025816.1, from coordinate 37,203 downwards.
GGTAAATTATGCATTTATCCAAGGCACTTAAAGGCAATTTTTTTTCCCCTCAGCCAGCGTGTTGGCTTTTATCATTCAACAGGCCATGGAATTGTTTTCCCTAACATCCCCTTAAGAAGGATGTATTTTTCAAAATACTGCCATTCCCTTCTCTAAAACAGGTTTTGATGTGGCTACTTCAAATCAAAACCATGAGCTTTCCTCTCCTCACGCCCACTGACTTAAAACCTGCCCCCAATGCCAGTGGTTCAGAACTATCCAAATAAAGCAGTTGCTTTAAGGAGTGTTTGCTTTTCCTCTCAGCCTCCTTCTCCTGACGCTATATTGTTTGTGGAAAAAGAGTTCTCTGGGTGGGTCATTGAGCTGTCGTGGTTAAGGAGCTGTATTTGAAGTCTGGTTCAGTGTAGAAGAAAAACATGTCAAAACAGCCTTGAAAGTACAGCTCCCTTTTTTCCCTCCTCCATGTCAGGATGTTACCTTTTTCCCCTCCCTGTAGCAGCTCTTTTCCATGAAAAAAAACCAGCTTCTTGAGGACATTTGCTGGGTGGCTCCAAAATGCAGTGAAAATAACACTAATAATACCAGGAAAACAAATTTCTTCTGGAATAAAGCTGTGCCTATACAGCTCTGCATTTTAACTTTGCTTGAATGCCCACTCATGAATATCTTTATATCAGGGAAACATGCATAATTATTTCTGAGTAATTTTGCCTGCTGGACTGCAATTCCTCAAATAAATGCTATGTGGGATTTTCCTGATGATGTTGTACTTTTCGTTTGAAAGGATGCCAAGGAGCAGGTCTCCCTCTTCCATCTTCCCCTTCTACCTTCGGACTTTAAAGCAGATTCTTGGTGCTCTTTAAATAAACACTCCTCTGAGGTACTTTTTCATGGAGTGGCATGAATGCCATGAGCCCAAAAATGGCATTAATGCATTTTTTTCTTCTGTGGCTTTGGAATGGCGTGCATCTAATGTGGATGTGTGTTGCCTCGGAGAATGCTCTGTTTTCTATTCCTGAGTTTGATTCTCTGCAGCTGGGGAGCCACGTTTCACAGGTGGTTGGGAAGCTTATTAGATTATT
>VZUA01025816.1:0-25544 GCA_013401035.1 Horornis vulcanius | reverse complement strand
TGGACTGAAATATGGTATAAAACATGGGCATCCTGGTTAGTTGATTTCCCCTAAGTTAAGTTTCTAGTGCCCTTTTATCTAATGGCCCTCTAACACAAGCACTGCGTTGGACTGAGGAGAGGATCTCCCCACGGTATTACCTGGCTGATACAGGGGTTCTGCTCTTATTTACCCGTGTTTTGCACTGTGTTTTTCGATGCTGTCTGGGGAACAGAAAAAAAAAAAAAAAATAAAAGGAAATTCTGCTTTCTAGGCTAGCAGCACGTGAGTTTTTCACTTCTGCAGCTCTCCAGCAGCACAGCTCCGGGTACAGCTGAGGGCAGTCCCAGAAAGGATAAGAACAAGGATGGGGACATCACTGTGCACAGCACCCAGTGGGTGTTTGCTGTGCTTCAGGTGCTGTTTCACCTCCCAAACCCCACTAACTATTACTGTTCCAGTCACCAGGGGCAAGCAACTGAAATGAAAGGTCCTTTCAAACCACAAATATGCATGTTTCCATTTTAAAGAGAGATTTTTTTTTCTTTATTTTTTTTTTTTCGTGTTAGTGAAGAACTTGAGATCTACACTTTTCTGCAAACATTTTCTGCTTCTTCAGCTGGGACAGAGATCACCCACCTGTGCAGGTACAGGCACAGTTTAGGGAAGGGATAAAATGCTCCTGCACGAAGACAATGTTTTTTTGCAAGGGAATGGACCATGGGGCTTTCCCTCTGGCCAGGTTTATTTTGCAGGTCTTCATTTGAAGCTTTTCTGCTACATGAGTGAGGATGAATCCCCACCTCAGCATGGTGAGGCCAGCAGCACCTGCTCTGGCACCACCAGTTCCTGTTGATCTCCAAACCTCTCCTTCTCTGCCAAGGGGTGTGAGGGACTGAGAGCAGGCTCCTGCCCCCAGGGCTCTGTTTGCAGTGAAAATGAGCTTGGTCCTTGCTCAGCTGTGGGGTGACCCCTGAACCAGCACTTCAGCCCCTGGAGCACAGAAATGAGACCTCAGCCTGGAAGGCCCTTGGCTGCCACAGATGACCTGTTATTTTATCTTGAGCAGGAGGAGCCTTGGCACATGGCTTTTAGAGCTAATCACGCAGGCTCTTGAGGAGAGCAGGAATCTCCCTCCCTCCCCCTCCAGCAACCTGGGGCTTTATTGTGTGTCTGGATCGTTTCAGGCTGATCTTTCCTTAACATTTTCCATTTATTTCCCCCAGGTTCAAACTTCTGGACCTCTCTGGCACGTGTGATGGGGGCTCTTTGCTGGAGCCTGTTGAGCCCAACCCTTCCCTGCTGCAGGTCCCTGTTATCCCCCTCCTTGAACCACCTACTGTGCTTTTCATCCTCCTGGGATCTCCCCGCTGAACCCTGTGTCTCTCATACCAAAAATCCCCATTTTTTGCCTCCTTCACTATCAACATTCATCCTTGATGATGCACAGGTGGCAACCCAAGGAAGAGGTGAGAAGCAGCAGCACTCTGCTGTTTCCTTTCTCTCCTATCAAGCCTATAGGGAAAGCCTGAAGCTACCAACAAAACAGAGAAGAGAATTTCCTTTTTTTTTTCCCATGCCCTGAGGCTCCTAAATATTTGTTGTTTGCTCAGTCCAGTTTTGCTCTACTGAACAAGGGCACCCTGCAGGGTAGCAACACACAGGGCTGTGCCAGGAGGAAATGGCAAAGGTCAGAGAGGCTGACATTCAAACCAGGAGCCCTGGGGATTAAATTGTGGGCAGTCATTGGGAAAGTGCCCAAACTGCCTCCAAAGCTTCCATGGGAGCCGTGGTGAGCAGCCCCATGGCTGCTCCAGCTCCCTCCTGTCCCATTGGGGTGACAGCAGCTGTGGGGTCTCTGCAGGGCTGCTGGGCACGTCCTCCACCCATCAGGGTCCAGGCTAAGCCCTAAACTGATTCCTGTGCTGATGACAGGCTCATCCCAGCCCCAGAGGGCAGACTCACAGGCTCCCTGGGCAGGATGGAACCTTGTGAGAGGAGTGCTGGTGCTGGTGTGGCCTCCTGGTCTTGCTGGATGGGACATGGGATGTGGTTATTATTCCAAATACATCCAGAGGTGCTCAGCCTGGCAGAAAACAGAATAAATGAACCTGTTGTTCCCGTCCAGGGTCTCAGACTTGTGCATCTCCAGCGTGGTGGCTGTCACCTCTGCCACCTCCTCCTCTAAGTGACCACCTTTAGGGTGAGCCTGCACTTCTGCCCACGGGTTATCCCCAAACCATTCCCATCCCAAGGCATGTGCACAGTCCAAACACTGGATGCACACACAGAGCTTTCCTGGAGGTCCCTGAGCTAGTGTGACCGTACCTGTCCCCAGAGCAAACTGCCCTGGAACCCACAGAAAAGTCATTTAATGCAAATGCTGCACTGTAAAGCTCCTGTCTGCTTTGGCACACTGCAACTGCAGAACAGAATTTGTGGCCTCTCGCAGAGGACTGTGCTCAAAGTAAATAATATTATTTCAGAAAACAAAATTCATTTTGCAGCCTGAGACCAACTGCAACAGGATACGAAGCTGGGGGAAAAAAAGTAAAAATGCCTTGCCCCTGGGGTTATTTATTATTTATACACCACTGTGCCTAGATAAACTCCTCCTTGAAAGAGTAGGACGAAAATAATTCTGCAATGTGGAAACAAACTACCTATTTAAAGTGATTTTATGCCTGAATGGCCTCATTATAAAAACAGCCTGCATGCAATAACTTTTTACCTTTTTCTACAATATCCAATGAACTGCTTTTTGTCACTCTCACCAGTCTCAGTGCTTTCATGCAACCACCTTGGTGGAAAGCCTCCGTGGTTTCCTTAGAAACGTCTTCCTTCCTGGATGTTGACCCGTGGTGGTTGAGGCAGCTAAAACCCTGGAGAGGTCCTGTTCAAACAGGAAAGAGCAGACAGTTTAATGGCCAGCTTTGCAGCTCTGCTCCTCCACAGTTTACAGTAGTTGGGAGCTATAAAAGAAAAATATCACAACGAAGGTTTCTTTATTTTATTTCGGCTCTGTGTGGGCGTTTTTGACAAAAGCTGGATCTGCAGCTCACAGGCTGTTGTTGGGCAATGGTGGGATGGAGATGGCTCACTTGCAAAGTGCTGGTGCTCAGGAGATGGCTCCTCATGGCCAAATAGGTTTTGTCCTTCAGAAAAAAAAATACATCCTGTGTCCTTCTAGGTGCATTCACAACTCATTGGCACAAGGGGCAGTCTGACAAGCCATGAATAATGTCACCTTTCAAGTGTTTTGCAGTGAATGCTCTGCAATGCCTGAGCAGGAACAAGAGGCCAGAGTCCAGCAGTCCTTGAGAGAGTGGGAAAAACACTTGTCAGGCTGTGAGGTTATTGAGCCAGGCTTATCTCCAGCTCTGCTGGTGGCCAGACAGTCACTCCCAGGGACAGGGATCCACCTCATGTGTTGGTCCCTGCCACTGGCATTACTGGAGACTGCAGGGTGCTCCTCAGGTGAAGGGACCTGGTGAGACCTTTCCAACCTGCACCTCCCACAGAAACACTCCCTTTAGCAAGAGCATGGGTAGGTCATGCAGGTGTTTTAGATTTGCTGCTTCCTTTCATTTTTATTCACTTCCAGGGGAACTCATGAAACCTTTCAACAATGCTAAAACCTACACAATTGTTTGTTTAGGTTTTGTTGTTTTTCTGTTTTGAATTTTTTTTGTTGTTGTTTTGTGCTGAAGTAGTGATTCTTCAAGAAAGCTGGGGAGAAACTGTATCCAAGGACATGGAGTGATAGGACAGCTTTAGATTAGGGATTAGGAAGAATTTGTTCCCTGTGAGGGTGGTGAGGCCCTGGCTCAGGTTGCCCAGAGAAGCTGTGGCTGCCCCATCCCTGGAAGTGTCCAAGGCTGGATTGGACAGGCCTTGGAGCAGCCTGGGACAGTGGAAGGTGTTCCTGCCCTTGGCAGGGAATGGAATGAGATTTTTTTAAGGCCCCTTCAAGTCAACCATTCTCTGATTCTATTCTCTATTCTCTGCTTGTTCCCCAGGCTTTGCTACCTTTACATAAAGAATGAAAAAACCAGTGGCAGTTCCATTCCCAGCTCCAAGCTGTGTGACACTCCAGTGGGCACTCTCCAATCTTGTTCCAAATCTTGCTCCACGTAGCAGCCACAGGCTTGGGGAACCCACGGCATGAGGCAGAGCAAAATATCCCCAGGTTATTCACAGTGCAAGCTGCCCAGGAGCTCTGTGGTGAGCATGGCACTCATCCTGTCCCCATGCAAAGGAGCAGAAATATCTGCAAACTCCAGTGCAGTGCTCTGCTAATGCTGGTGCACCAGGTCAGAGAGGAAAAACCTGGAGAACTGTAATTAACAACAACAAAAATAAATTACGCAAGAGAGTTTCTCTTAAAGTTTTTAATAGCAAACGTTGGAGAGAGCAGGTTTTTCAAGCCAAACAGGAAGGAAAACAAATAAACAACTGCAGTCAGTGAATTCACAGGCTTTTAGAAGTCAGGTTATCAACCAGGGACCCACAGACAGGAACTGATGAAGCAGAAATCTTCAGGGAAACAGATGAGGTTTTCAAAGAACACAAACACATAAAACCCTGAGATGTGCATTTATAAATAAGCCCAGGGAAGAGCTGGGCACACAATTCCCAGGCTGAGGGTTATGAGCTGGAAGAGGAGTTGGAAGGTTTGGCCTACACAAGTAAAAACTGTAAATGGTTGGGGAGGTATTTTGGGCATGTACAAATTTGGAGAAGTCAGATAATCTAGTTAAAGTCACTGCTGCTGGTGTGGGTGTGACATGAGCAGGGAAGGGCAAAGAAAGGCTGAAGGAGGACTAGAAGAAGCTCCATCTTCTCCAAAGGACAGTGACAGCTGTGGAAGAGCAGGATCACACACAATCCTCAGGGCTGAAACCCTGCCATGGAGTCACATCAGGAGACACAAAGCTCTTGGGGGATCTCAAGCTCTCTTTAGGATGACCTGCTGTGGGCTGAGCTGCTCTTATTCCAAGCATCTCTCAGCCTCCAGGCAGTTTATATTTTCAGTGGCACAGTAATGGATAGGGTTAATACCTACAGGAAAAGGTTCAGTGGCCTCTCGGTGATGTGTAAATTAGCAAGTGGACAGTTGCCCCAGAGAGAAATGGCAAACAAATATTTATTAGTTGTTTCAAAGAACCACAGCCATAAAACTTTGCCATTTGACTGCAGAAGTGTTTGTGTTTTTACTGAAACCAATGCTAAAGGTGATGGCTTTATTCCTAACTGAGGTAACCTCTGTAACCCTGTGATTTACTGCCTTCAGGTAACAGAAAAAGCAACCTAGAATGTGTTTTAATCTACGTTGCTCTTGCAGTGTGACAGCAAGATGCCAAGAATGAATTTGAATACTGTTTTCACCTTATGAATGTGGATAAAAACCTGATGGGGCAGCCTGAAGGAGGTTGAGCCAGGCTCTTCTCAGTGACACCCAGTGACAAAAAATTCCATTTATATGTAAAAAATACGAGCTTTTTATAGAGTGGGGGTGGTTGAACACTGGACCAGGTTGCCCAGAGAAGTTTTGGGGAGAACCTTCTCTATGTATTTTTTAGACTACTTCACTATTTAAAGTCAAAAAAATATGTGTTTAGACCCACACTTACATAGCAGGATATTTAGAGATCTTTAGAAATATTTAGCTTCAGTAGAAACCACATGTAAAATGAAGTAATGTGTAACAGGAACGGAGTCATCAAAATCTAAGGATACATATAAATTATTCTATAGGTACCTTAAACACACATATGTGGAGATACATAGAAATATATATGGACATATATATGGAGATAGATAGATAGATAGACAGATATATAAAACAGATCTATTTCTTAAATTACAGTAACTTCTAATAAGGTTCATGCTTAACAATGAGCAGTTTAGCATTCAATTAAATTCAAGTAAATTCAATTCAATTCAATTCAACTGAATATTAATTTTTTTCCTTGCATTTCTAAGATGTCACCAAAATGCACTGGCCTTTGGTCAAGTTTAATTTACTGAAAAACCTCAGTTTCTAAACCCACATACAGGTTTTTAGGTTGGAGCTTAGACAGAAAGGCACCACGAAGGACAAGGAAATGGGGAAGGCACCTGGGTGTGTTCCACAGCTGAAATCTCTGAGTTTGCCTCAGTGCATCATCAATAAGTGCTTGAATGGATGAATGGCCTGAGCAAATGCTCAGTGTCAGAGTGTGCATAAATCTGAGCTGAACTGCAGAAGTTATGGGGAGGCCAGAAATCCATTCCTGTCACTGTGTGCTGTTCTCTCATGAGCCCCCAGAGACCACCACAACCAGCCCTGATCTGAGGGCTGCGGTTTAATTTGGATTTATAGAAGATCATGGCACATACACTTTGGTCCAGCTTTTGAAGCAACTTGTGTTTCAGTGACCCCAGCATCCTGAGTCAGCTTGGTTAAGGAAATATGCACTGAGAGGTCATAAAAGAGGCCAGGCCCTCTGTAACTCTGTGGAGATTCCTGAGTGCCTGTGAAAAGCCATCCCAGGGCTCTGCCTCCCTACCCTTTCTCTCCTATCTCCATGGACAGCACAGGCACCCTGCAAATGGGTACACTCTCTAAAATAGATGGGCTCTGAATGTTCGGCTTGAGGACTGCAACAAAACTCAGGGAGGATATTCGGATGATCTCCAAACACAAAAGGAAGTTTGGTGATAATTATTGTCTGCAAGAATTTCCCTGCTGTGCAGGGAAGCTGTTTTTTAGCTGTCTGCAGGAGGAAAAGGTTACAGTGGAGAAAATACATTCTTTTCAGTATGACTGAATTTGGGATAAAGTATTTCACTGCTCATTCTTGCTAATCCACCTTTCAGGGGAATCTATGACAAACAAAAGCCATCCTCAGAGGAAGACTTCATTTCCCTGGGAAGAGAGGAATTAGCACAAAATTAAAATTCTATGTGCCTAATTCTCTTGGAATTCTAGTTAAAATACTTCTGCAATCTTAATTACACCACTTGTTCCCCACTTCTTGCGTAAGTTGAAAAGGAAAAGCTGCTGTATGACTTTCATGTGGGACACCTAAGCCTGAGTGAGCTGTTCTGGGAAGCTTTGAGTGTGTGTCATCAGGCAGCTGGTCCCAACCTCCTGGAGCCATGTATCCCCTCTCCCTCCTTAGGACATGAGAATATTAACTTAGAGAAACCCTCTATGCCCCACCAAAAGCCAAATCACCCAGGTGCCTTCAAGGAAGATTTTACAAAATGAGAGGCTAAAGAAGGGCAGGAAGAAAAATAACTCCAGGAGGAATTTAGATGAGCTGTTCTTAATGATGAAAATTCCTTTATTAACCCCTCTCCAGCTTTGCTGCTGCTGTGGCAGGAAGGGGAAAGTTGCAAAGATGGTGAAAGGTGCTCCTGCCCATGGCAGTGGGATTTGGAAATGGATGATCTCTAAGATCCTTTCCAACCCAAACCTTTCCATCTTTCTATAAGGGAACTACATTAAAGGGCTGAACTCCACATTTTGTGCTAAAAGCTGTGACACATCAGAAAAATCCCCGTGGACTCTGCTGCTTTTATATCAAACAACTGCACTGTCACCCACAGAGCACTCTGCTTTCCAGGAGTGCCAAATCCAGAGCTGAGTGATTTGGCCTGAAAGTCAGATCACTTTTACAGGGTCTCTAATCCCCACAGATTACTCTGCTCCGTGAGGACTACTGCTCCATTGGTGCAGGAGGTGGATTTTATAGCAGCACCAAAATCCCTTCTCCTCTGTTATCTTTGCCTGGAGAATCGGACTTTTGACACAAACCTGGAAGGTAGTTCAAAGCCTTGCTGCATAAACACACATCCATTTTTTGTACTTTAGGAATAGGTAATGTAAGAGTTGAAAGGTGAAGGTTATGGCAGTTCGTGTTTATTTCACCAAGAGCCAAGAGATGGGAAACATCTGGCACTTACACACCAAGCAAGTCTTAAAAACAAAGAGATCTAGACTTTAGTCCGGCTGAGCAAGCACTGGGATAAAAGCTAATGACAGGCTGCTTATTTAAAGGGATCATAATACAGAGCAGCCATGTAGGGAACCAGGGAGGATTCAGGAGGGGGAAAGTGAGGGGAAAATTCAGCTTTGTGTTTCCAAGCTAAGGGTCAAAGCCTGCCTTCAGTTACACTGCAGTGTCAGTCCTGACCTGCAGGCCTCGTACAGCACGTAGGGCCCTCCAGAGTTTCCACTTTGTCCTGATTTCCAACGTGAACAAATATCCAAAGCAGTGCTCAGAAGCCCTGCTGGTGCCTTTCAAGTGTGACAGTGTAGAAGTGCTCAGGATCAATCGTTTTTGTGAAGGTGAGAGGAGGGCTGAGCACAGAAGTGACTTGCAGTGAGGTGAGTTGGGTGGGTGTGAAACGCTCAGCAGCAGCTCTTGGGAATGATGGAGGGGCTCAAGCACACTGGTGCAGCTTCCCTGGAGCAGATATTCACCTGCTTTGCATCTTCTTGCAGAGGCTTGTCCTGAAAAATGTGTTTTGTAGAGTGGGGCCGTATCCTTTTGAAAAATCCTGGGCTGAATTTGTTGATTTATTCTGGCATTTCCTCTTCAGAACACACCACCTCCCATGTCCCATCTTCACTGCTCAGTCCTCAGAACAAATTGATCCCTTCAGCAGGATCCATTTTGCAAGCAGAGATTTACCCAGAAAATGAAGAGTGAAGACTCTTTTGCCCCTTTTCCCGTTGATATTGTACAGGCCAAGCTCCCACAGCAGGTCCACCAGCATGGATGGGACACATGGTGACATCCTGTCCTCCCAGCCTCCTGACTTTACCTAATGTCCTCTCCCCATCTGAGCTGTTATGTGAGAGCTTCATTTCCCACCAAAAAAAACCCAGAAAAAAACCAGAAAAACCCAAACCAACACCCCCCAACCTAAAAACAAAACCAAACCAACAAATGATCAAACAAGAAAAATCACAAAAAAACTCCAAAACAATAAATCCCCAGCCAAACAACAACAAAAAAACATCATGTAAAAGGGAAAAATAGAATTATTTGTAGTCCCTTAACTGTTGTTCCATGACCTTGGGACAAAGAAGAGCTCCACATTTTGATTTTGGAAAGGTAAGTTTCCAATCCCAACCCCCCAGCCACACCAAGAATTAATGTTCAACCATCTCAAGAGTAATGGGGGAAACGTGGACTCCTCCTTTTAAGATTTTAAAGCTCACTATTGAAACCAGCATTGTCTGCATTGCAGCAAACATGCGTGAGAGTCCTCTGTAAGTTGGTTTTTCAAGAGAAAAGGCCTGTCACAGGCATACAAGAGGCTATCATAAAAACCTCTTGCTCTCAATAAGATGTGATAAGGAAACAATGGTTACTGCCCTGGAAAGAGATTTCCAAGGGCAGCTACGTGACAGGAGCTCAAGTGCTAATTCTTAAGGCTGTGGGTTGCAGCCAGCTGTAAGATTTGTGGTATCACACTACCAGTGCCATATGCCAGATGAGCAACACACTGCTAGAGCATAAAAAAAATCTCCAATCAATGGCTCACATTTGTCAAAACAACAACAACAAAAAATCCCCTTTATAACAGCAGGTTTTTTGTGTATCAGTATTTTTTAACTTCGTGTTGGACCAGCAATCTCCTGCCTTTCCACAGCAGGAGTGCAGCTAGCACAGGAGGATAAAGCTGGTATAAATTCCATATCATGTCCCTTGGCTAATTTGACAAAGCACAATCATGTGTCCATGCCTGATCCACATTAGATTTATAGTCCTGGGTGAGCTGGCAGTGCACAGATCTGGTATTAATAACCCTGGAACCACAGGCTAAATCTATTAGCTGGAAGCAGTTATATGATTCTTAATCCTATTTTGTGTCAGAGCAGATGACTGCAACCAAGATGGAGCAGAAATTACATGGTTTTGCATGGCTAAGCTTGCCCTGAGCTGAGCTTTCAGAGAGTTCAAACCACTCCAGGTACTGATCTTAAAACTGATGTTTTGGGGGCACTTTTTGGCAACTGAACCTGGAAATCCAAGAGTCCAAAACGTGAAGCTTTGTCCTGTAAGAAATAAACTTCTTTTATTTGAAAGATGTTTAAATCCCAAGCAAGAAATGTCATCCATGCTTGAGAACCCACTGCTGGAGCAAGATGAAAGCTTAACAGTTTAACATAATTTGGAAGCACGGCAAAGATTTGGAACTGTATTCCTTGAAAACTTAATGAGACTCGTACAGCAAGACTCCACCATAAAAACACAGCTCCCTTGCTTAGAATGATTTTCCCATTCTAAATAACTGAAAATCATAATCATGCTGTTTCCTCAGCAATTAGACATTTTTTATATACTACGTTTCTTTAATAATACTAAAACTCTTTTTTTTTATTATTTATAAAAGCTGTCCCCTGACAAGCACATTATTAAATTACAGTTTATAGCTCTTGCAGTGGGGTAAATTATAGTTGTTTTATTAAAGTATTTTAAGGACTGGAGTTTTACCAACATCTTGTTCGTGTAGTTGGCCAAACCCACGTATGCTGTGAGGTGCAAGTTGCTTCTCACAGAGTCCTTCTGCACACCAGGAGGGAATTTAGGTTTGATTTTCCAGATGATGGGACACCACAGGAAGCAAGTCTCATCAGACCCCAAATCTCTGGTGTTTAACCCCCATTATCTGTGTTGGGGTGTTACATTTTCTCTCTCACAAGCACTGAGAGGTGGTTAGAGCCAAGGAGGAGAAGGCTGGGGCCTGTTGGTGCCCTTATTATTTTATGAGTGTATTCTTATTGCGTTGGTTTGTTTCCTTCTTCTCAGAGGACCCTGTTTTTCCACAGATGGAAGATCTCCACAAGTTTGCCCACCTGAAAAGCAGAAATAAGAGATTGGCAACATCCAGGCTGCATAAATATGCCACGAAAATACAGATTCATGCCACTAGTCCAAAGGGCAGGATCCAGGATCCACTTTTCCTGTGGGTTGCCCTCCTTGGAATTACACTGATGTCGCACCAACAGCATCAATGGAAATTCTCGTTCCAGGTGTTACATGGAGCTCCTGAGCCTTGTTTGGAGCCTGTGGGATTTGGGTGACTGTGGAGCAGGAGCAGGTTGGCTCTGGTTGACAACAAAGTGGGCACCAGTCTAAGGCCATGGGAGAAGGGATGCTAGGAAGGGAAACATCTGGTTAGATTATGGAGATCAGAACAGGATTATGGGAATGGTTATGTTAATGAAGTTGATCCATATAAGGTAATGTTTTGAGTCCTTGTCAGTGATTGGTTGGCAACCTTTTACATATATGGTAATGCAGTTGTTCATTGGTTCAGGGTGCTGTTACAAAGGTTATACATTGTTATGCTTCCCCTAATGTCAGGTCTTTGAAGATTGTACCTTACAGTGTATGGTTTATTCCTTTGCTGGCTCCTTTATTAAATTTGTTTTTTGGACAACCTCCGTCGTACCCGTCCCTCTCCAATTTGTCACCCTGGCTGGTCCAGTCGAGCTGCATCACCAGCAAGAGCAGCCAACAGTTTTTTTTCCCTTGCACAGGCCTGTGTCAGCAATGGGTCACTGTGTGCTCGTGCCACCGTGTTTCCTGCTGGCCCTGTGGGAGCAGAGCTGCTCACAGAGATGCTCCAGGGGCTGATCCCAGGGGAAGGCTCCCCTGTCCCCCGCTCCCAGCGGCTCCTGCGCGCGGCGCTTGGCACTGCAACAGGAAATTAAGGGCTGTAGGAAGGCAACCTTTGGCCTTTAATTCACTTTTTAATAAAATCATTAAAAGAAACCTACTCCCTGCCAGACATTATGGGAAATTGCTTTAATGATACTTTGGAGCAGAACACGTTCTCTCAGCTGCATGCGTGGCTTGCTCCGTAGCTTTGTGCGCTTGCAGCATGAAAATGGTTTCAATTACAAAGCCAGGCTAGAAAATTTTATATGAGCCAGGCCGTGATAACAACCAGGGGCCAGACTCTGTCCACTGCACATCTTACACACTGACAACAATTATGAAGTTCTGCTAGAAAGGATCGATATGTTTGAGCCAAAGATGAGCACCAACAAAAGGATAAAGAAAGCAGAGGGATTTTGTGTTGTTCCAGTCTCTTCTGGGAACAAAATAGGTGCCATTACCTGGAAAAGGGATGGGCACACAGCAAAGCAGACCTGCACCTTTGTGTGAGAGCACAAACCCATCTAAAAGCATCAGGGTGTAGTTCCTAATCACTCTGTTCTCTCAGTGATTTTAGAGTTTGCCATTGCATTTTTGCACAGGTTTTCGTGAAGAAATTTTGTGGCCTTTTTGGCCTAGAGAAGGGGCAAAACTTGCTTTATGATTTTAAATTCCTAACTTACCACTTTGGCAAATATAAATTTAGTTAGGAAATTTTATTAATTGAACAAAGCCTGTGGATAGGTAGACAGTTACTGAGGACACCTTAAAAATTACAGGAGAGGCCTGTGCTAGAACAAATCCATTGTTTAGTCACAGCAGTGAAATTTTAAGAGACTGAATAACTTCTGCACAATACAAAATTTGCCCTCAAGTACTTTGATTCTTTCTCTCTTTTCCATTGTATAAAAAAAAATCTTAATCAACAAACCTGGTAGTCAGTTTTCTACAATCAATAAATTCTACGTCCAAGCCACAGTAGCTTTTATGTCTGTACGTTGTAAAAGTAAATTTACATCATATGTCAAACATTACACACGAAGAGAAAAACAAGGCTGATTTCTAGTCCTAAAAGATATATGTGTATCCATAAAATCAGCAAGCTGTGTCCTGAATACAGCTGGATGATCATACTCTGACCAAATGGCTTTTTGTCTCAGCCTGGAGATCTGTCAGGCTCAACTGCTTTCCAGAACTGCATCTGTTTCAGAGAGCTCTGGGAAAATGCAGGACAAGCCCCTGCTTTATTCCCAGTCCTATGGGGACCAAATTTTCCTGCTGCCTGGGCTGTGGAGCAGCCTGGGTCGTGCCAGGTTCCCTGAGGCTCCAGGATGGCAAGAATTGAGCCCAAATTGGAGCTGAGAGCCAGACAGCCTGGTGGAGTTTGGTCACCAGAAGGAAATGAAAAGAGAGGAAAAGACTCAGCTGTGCTAATTAATCACAGGGTGACTCCAGAGCACCAGCTTTTGTTGGGAAGAGCAGATCTGATCTTGGGAAAGGGGACTGAGCAGAACATGAGGGAGGGGGGAAGCCTTTGCAAGAGGTGTCAATGAGAGCCCAGCTCTGCTTGGCACTTTCCAGCAAAGGGAAATCCCAGCCAGAAAAAGTGCAGGGAAAGGACAACCAGAAACACCAGGGAATTTGTGACCCTCTTACAAAATGAAACTCAAAACCTGTGCTACCTCTAGCCTACTAAATGACCTCTAAGATGAAAACAATACCTGTCTATAAAAATGTTGGAGGAGGAAAACGCTGCTTTAATTTAAAGACCAAATGTGGCACAAGAAGGATGGAACATAATCTCTGCCCATAATTACATAAACATTCAGGGAGTTCCACTGACTACAAAGTGAGCAGCCAGATTTAATGGTCATGGTTTTACCCCAATGTGTTGCAGGTCATTGCAATGACCATACTTTTTTCTTTTACTTTTTTTTTTTTTCCTCCAAGAATTAAGATATATTTCTACTCATCTTTCTAACTCCAGAAGCTCTCACCTTGGTAGGTGGGAGTCACAGCAGAAAGGGAAAAGGTGGAACCAGCAGAGAAGATTTGTTCATGGGCTCTTTGTCAGGGGGAACCTCCTCTGTGAAAAAACTCTGTTGCTGGAGAACACATGACATGAGTATTTCCAGAACATTTTCCAGTGACATGACATTACTTTATTTGGGTGAACTCCTTCCTTTGGCTAGTTGTGTCCCTGTTTTTTGGCTGGAAATCTCCATGGATGAGTAGGAAAGGAATGCTACCTACTCCCACTAGTAGTGTTCTGAGCTGCAAGTCTCTAACAAACTATACATTTCTCATGGAAGGAATTTATTAGAAAATCCCTACTGAAAATTAATATGTCTCTGAAATGAGCTCTTTATCTAATAGCTCACCAGCTTCCTGGGAAGCGATGAGGTGGATGCAGTTGAATTTCAGGGTGGATCTGGTTAATATAAACTGCCACCTAAAGAGTATTTTTGCCTTCACTAGGCGTGGCCTGGTTTACACTTAGGAGGAGAACAGATCCTCAGATACTCATGTTGTACCATTAGGAGTTACAACACAAATATGAAATGAAATCACTGCATGACTTTCTTCCAGCCACACTGCACAGAGGGATTTTTTTAACAGTGGTTCCTTCCAGAGTCCCCAGGCCAGAGCAAGCTGAAATCAGGCATTCACAGTTCCTGCTAATCATCCCAGGAAACTTTCAGACAAGAAGAATCCACCCTGCTTAACCTGTGCTGCCTGTTGGTAACACAGAAATAACACTTCATCCTTACAGAAGGATGCTGAGGGAGATGCACAAACTGTGCAGATGCTGTGGGGATGAGTTCACAGCTGTGTCCAGAGGAGTTTGGGGATGCCAGGCTGCAGCAGCTCCTTTCAGACAGCTCGTGGCATCACAGACCTGCTCCCGAGCTCTGTGGACACTGCAGGACTCCCACTGGCTTTTATCAGCTTTGGCTCACATCCTTGGCATCTGGTTCATGCCTCTTTATTTATAAGTTCATGCATTTCAGGAGCAGCCTCTCAGGGAAAACAGGCCAACTCATCTCCTTGCTCAAAAAAGCCATTTAGCTGTGATTGCAATCTGTGATTTCATTGCTAGCCCCTCTTTGCCTTCACTGTTGGGCTCTCCAGGGAGGGAATTTTATTTCTTTGGCACAGCCTAAGCATTGCACTGAGCAAATCTCTCTGTCTATTTATCTCATGCATACCTATATAATAAGCATGGATGTGATGAATAATAAGTACATAGGTGCTACGGGTCTCCTTTGTATTTCTTTGGCACTATTAATAGCCTTTAAAAGTGGGAATAACTCTCATTTGTGCCAGCTCTAAGCTCTCTTGATACAGTCCAAGCATTGTAAGGGAGTTTTATTTTAAACAGAACATTTCTGAATAATTAATCACTCCGATATAAGACACACATAACAATTCCAAATAACCTCTGCATGTGTTCTTAGTTGAAAGGGGCAAATGAAAGATGGGGGAAAAATACAGTCAAAACAAGGAGCTGAGATGCAGAATCCAGCCAGGAAAGCAAGGATGAGGTTTTTTTCCCCCTCCTTACTCAAACAATTCAGAACATATTTTCCCTATAAAGTAAATGGGTAGGATGTCCAAGTGTACCTCTGACAGTATCTCAGCTGCATGTGCAACTGTGGGGTGGAAGGATGGGCTGGACAACATCATCTGCTCCAAACCACTGAGCAAGGTCCCAAAAAAGTAAGTGCCAAGCTTTTGGCAGTGCAAACATAGATGTACAACCTGTCAGGCTGCCCAGAGCCATCTGTGCAGCCAGTCACTTGTTTCACTTTCAAAAACCCAAACAATCACAAACACAGGCACTTTTTAGCTTTAGCAGCTGCAGTAAAACTCACCAGGGTGGGATGTTCAAGGAATCTGTGGGAAGTAGGAAGTTTGGTGGCTGCTCTTTTTTTTTTCAGTAGGTGTTTCTCTGCACTCTGGGATTTTTTTTTCAATACTAGAGTGAATTGGTGTGTGGCACAACTCTGCCAGAGGAGGATACATCCTACAGAATAACTCACTGCTGTCTACTCACTGTCCAGCTCATGTTGCTGTCCCTCAAAGCCAGTCTTGCCCTCCTCAATCTTCATTATCACATGGAAAGAGTGTTGTGGGATGGGCTCTGTATGGCAGTGAGGATGTGAACTGACCCTGAGTGTTTAAACATATCAGGAACCTATAGGTTGTGTTATTTTTGTTGGATTCTTCTTAAGAGTGAGAGCTAATTTCTGCTTTTCTCAGTTATCTCATCTGTTTTCCCTCCTGCCCTCTCAAATCCAACCAATCACATCTTTAGTAAATAAATGTTGAAAGAGCTTTGTTTTGCAGCCATGGAACATAAAATTATGTGTAATGTATGAAGTTAAAAAACAAGCAAACAAAAATTGGAGGCTTTGGGTGAACAACACATTTGTCCTCTGACTCATACAAAAAGGTTTTGTCAGAGCACTCTCAGCACCAGCATCTACAAATGGCCTCAGCCTTTGAAATCCTGCCGCTGTGCTTTTCTAAAATCTGGGTGCCTTCCGTGCCATGAGATGTGGAATGAGGGTTTGGAGGAAATTTCTCTCTCACTCCTGACAGGTGATGGTTTCAGGTGGAGCAGATCACAGAGATTTATCATAATACACCTGTCCATGGCCAGAACAACCCTTTTCTTGGAACCCAGATCCAGTCTGGGCTCCCAAACAGCCATTGGATAGTGTGATTTGGATTATCCTGTTCATTTCTGCTCTCACTAAGCTGCACAGAGACATGAACAGCCCAGCTACTGCTGAACCTGTCAGAGGAAGCACATGAAAATCCCAAGACACTGGAGTTTAGACAGCACTCCCTCAGATTTTAGTAGTAATTGTGGGGCTTCATGTAATTTTTTTTTCCTNCCCTCCTGTCATGGGCAGGGATGCCACCAGCTAGCAAAATTTGTGGATTTTCAGTGTTTTTTTTTAAATAGAGAATTCTTTATGATGACTTTAATGGGAGAGGTAAATTGAGTGTCTGATTTTCCAGCTTTCTTTTGGGATTTGGAAGGAATTTTTTCCATACTAGGAATCATGAGTTTTACTACAAATCAGCACCAAACCCCATCCAGCTCCCCCTGTCACGGGGATACCATGTCTGAACCATGCTTTGTCCATCCTGAGGGTCCTCTAGACCTCAACACCCTGATCCCTGGTGCTGAGCAACTGGCAAGAAAAATCTTATTAATGCCATGACAGCAGGGCAGCTTCTTACCACACAGAAAATCACACAGGGCCTGCGTGGCAAGGTTATAAATCAGCCCCACTTCCACAAGGGGACAAGTTCAAGTTGAAGTTATCGAGTGTGACAGCTCAAGTGGCATCCTGTACGTCAGACCCAGGGCTGGGTGACCCCTCTTTTCCTTTTGCCAAAGAGACAAATGGTGAGAACATGTCAGGCTTTATCTCAGATCCACATTTTTAGCTGGGGACATAGGAAATTTTAAGCTGAAAATAAAGTCTCTTTCTCGGGGCGTGTTGCAACCTTTTCCTGAGGAGGTCTTTATTTTTAAAAGCAAGGCAGTAAACAGAACAACACCCAAATGATGACAAGATTGAGCTGCACGGATGATCCTAAGCATTTGTCATCAAAGAGACACTGAGCTGCTCAGAGTCTCCAGAGGCCTGTTCATGAATGGTTTCCTTGCAGCAGGACAGCCTTGACCTGTGCCACCACCCTGGCTGAGATAAACCCCTGCCAGATCTTTCATCCTTGTCCCACTGACAGAAGGTCCCTGGGGACTCCCCTGTTGGAGTATCAAAGCACTGATGACATGCTACACTCAATCTCCCACCATGAGCCTCCCCAGCACCACGATTGTGACATCTGATAGAAACCAGCATTTTCTGTGGCATCAAAATGGATCTGTGGCTGGGTTGGAGCAACAATATGTGCTGAAGTGCTGTAAATAGGATGCAGCCTGGTGGAAGGGGGAAATCTTCAGTCTTCATGCTCCCCTTGGCCGAGAAACCTCCCTCACATTAATAAAAACCACCCTAAAAATAATGAAAACTTCCAGTTCTTTACTTCAGAGCAGTCAGATTATGTAATGTTAGTACACACATCTCGAGCAGAGACACACTGCCCTTTCCCTTTGCATTAGAAAAACAACAGCTTTCCTTTTCCCTTTTCTCTCTGATGGAAATCACAACTGTGAAGCCGGCTGTGTTACTTAGAGCCTGAGTTATTAACAACCTCCACAATCCTGTTCATTAGGAATCAACCAAACAATCTTGACAGGACTGCCATGTACTCAGCCACTTTTACTAAATTCTGTTTATATTATTTTTAAAGTAGATTTAGCCTTCACAAGACTGCACCACTTGTTGAGATGAAGGCAACAAAAGCTCTTGCTATTCACAGGAAAGGGACAGGAGAGGTTCTTCCTTGAAAGCTCTCTGCTGCTCTTGTGGCTCTAGAGCCAAAAGTGCAGTCAGGTCTCACATGCAGCCAGGTAAGTTCTGCAGAAATCACCAAAAGAATGCCCAGGGTATTGGCTGGCCCCAAGAAACTGATTGGGAAGGTCAATCCCATTGACTCACTCCACAAAAATAGGTTGACAGCCTTTTGGTGGTGACTGCCATCACCCCCAACCTGGACTGGATTAATTTGAGCACTTCTTCCTCCTGCAGTGGGAATTTTACCAGTGGCTTTGGTGGCACAGCCTTTATAGGGGAAAAAAATGACAGCCAGAAGCCTTACAGCCACCCAGCTTAAACCCTGTATCAACACCAAACACTGTTGGTTCTGTTTGGTTTCCTATCTGCAACTGGACCTACCACAGCGGCTCATGACAGCCATGTGCCACATCTCATCTCTGGGTTATCCTCCACAAAGCCGCTGGGATTTCATCCAGAGAAATTCTGCACAGTGTGGTGAGTGGTAGCAGTAGCATTCTGTAAAATGTTTCATTTCACACAATTAACTTCTTAGTGAGTATGTGAGAGAATTCCCATTTGTTTACTGTGTAGTAAAGCTAATTCATTTCCCCTGACAATATTGCATTTTCAGGCTGGAAATCTCCCTTCTTTAAAGAAAAGCTTTCTGATCAGCCAGGCCCGTGGTGAAGCAGCACTTATTGTTCCTTGGTTGGGAGAAATTTTGTGCCATGTGCAGATAAAAACGTGATCATTAACCCTAATTCCTCCACCAAATACCTCACCAGTCCTGCAAACAGCACTCCAATTCCAACAAGGAAGGAAAATATCAATGCAAAATTTATTGGTCACCAGGCAGCATATTGTGGCTGGAATTTTCCAACTAGCTCAGTGTCTTTAGCAGTGGCCAAACATTTGAAAGAAGCTCTTCATAGTCCAAAATAAATGTCTACATTTTCAGAAGACAGGCAGTGATTAGGCACTGTCTGGGAAGAGATTCCATTTTTTTAATCACTTCCAAGTTTTATTTTTGCACATGGATTTTGTCCTTGGGTCTGGCTGATCTGGAAGAGGCACGTGGTGCTCTGTGTCTCAGAAGGGTCAGCCAAGCACGGGCGCTGCTGTGAGCTGGATGCACTGCTCAGTGGCACTGGAAATTTGGAAACTGCTGCTCCTGCAAGCAGCTTCAGAGTGGTCTGGCCATATCCTCCACTTCTGGGGCAGTCCAGGAGTGATGCAAATTTGGTGTAACCTTAAATCAGGAAGGCTCACCAACTTCGCGTTCTTGAGCATTAGAGAAAAGCCTGGCAAATGCTCTCCCCCCAAAAAAGCACACACAGATCAGATCATGTTGCCTACTACAATACAAGAGAAATGAGGAATCAAAGACACTGGAGACTTTCATTGTTCTTTCTAAGCCCTCTCCCAGCAAATACGGTGCCCATATTTTATAAGGCTACAACACAATAATCTGCCACCACCGCTTTAACAACCAAGCAGTTGCAGAGTTGATCTATAAACTGATGTTGCCATTTAATGTGGTTTCCAGTGAACTGTAAAATTTATAGCTGTAACTAACACCCCCCCTGCCCCTCTGTCTTTTATGTTCTCCTCAAAAAACAAGCTGCTCCACAGCTCCAAAAGGCAACACGCAGAAAATCAATGTGTAACCTGAAGTGAGCTAATTAGGATCATATCCACATACCATGGATCTGCTGCCTTCTGGTCAATTAGGCAAAGATTAATGTCTAACACTGGGTAGATGAATACCACCAAAAGGAAGGCACAGAAATGTTCAGATGCACTGTTGTTGCACAATGTGAATAGTGGTAAAGCTGCTGTGCAGAGCAGAGACCTTCTGTGATGTTTCTTCCATGGTTTTCCCACTCTTTCCCATGCAAACTTCTCAACCTCACCACTATTTTCACCCTAGCATGATAAGAGCAGCTATAAGGTGAATTCCATCTCTGCTCAGCCAGCCTGGCCCTTCTCCCATCCTCTTTGTAGTGACTGATGGGATTTAAATGGGCTTCACATCAAGTCCACCACATGGGGAGAAGCTGGTCCCAAACAAACGTAATGTTGGAAAATCTTGGGCGCTCACAAGAGCAAGGACTGATTTAAGCTCACTGTTGTGAAGGCTTGGAATAAAAACTGAGGGCCTGATCCCAAAGCCCATTAGCCTTTGGAAAGGCTTCCTATGATGTCAGTGGATTTTGGAACAAGCTTTTGATGCTTTCTGGTAAGGGCTGATGGAAAAAAATCTCCAAGCTTAATTGGAGTGGGGAGGAACCTGGTTAGGAAAATGTTTTTAGATGAACACCTCTGTTGTGGGGGATGCATGTCCTTGCTTGAGCTCCACTGATGCATTCTGCAGAAAACTCACACTTACTGCTGCTGGCTGTATGTTTATAAGGTGTAATTTCTTCAGTGGTGGAGTTGGGGATGTATTAACTTCCTGGCCTCATGTAAGATCACATTTAATATTTTAATCTCCTCAGCAACAGCCTGATGGGAAGAAGGATCTTTTATCTGGATGGTGATTCAAAACTTTGGCTTTCACTCCATAGGTTGATGACAGAAGTCAGGTGTCCTGAACCTCATGGTTGCAGGAGTTTTTAATCACAGATTTGCTTTAAGGTGGCTTTGGCTGGATCCAGAGCATGAGGGATGATCTGGCTGCTTTACAGTGGTTTTGTTAAGCTCACGTTGGTGGTGCTGTGTTTTTTGTTTGTTTTTTTTTTTAATTTCAGGACAGAGCAACACAAAAGCAGAGGGCCAGATTCTGATGTCATTTTTGCTAGGAAAACCAGGCATAAGCCAAGGGGTAAGAAACCTGCTGCTGGGGAACCACAGCCAGGTGCCATGTAATTATGGTCAGGCCCATAAAAACTGGTGGAGGTAGGAATGGAAGAGAGCTGCTACTTAGGAAAAAGAAATAAAGAACTCTAATAAAAGGGAAAAAATGAGGAGTAAGGATTGAGGATCCAAATCCCTGGTTAAGGATATTCAGAAGTGCTAGATTATTTTTTTCCCCTTTAACTTGATGCCTAAGTTCACCAGTTGGGCTGTCTACTGGAATTCTCCCTACTTAACACAGTGAAATTATACCAAGATATTCACAGAACCATAAAATATCCTGAGTTTGAAGGGACTCACAAGGAGGATCACCAACACATTGTTGTGCAAACGTGCAGAGACACAAGGACCTGGTGTTTCCTCACAGGGATAAATGTAGAAACACTGAGAAACTTGTGCAAACAATTTTGCAGAGCTGTAGGCTACTGGTGGAGCACTGTGTGCAACAAACAGCCCAAAAAGCAGGAACAACAAAAGAAATGGCAACAGGAATTATCTCTGAGAATTTGCTCTGAACACTTTACAGCAGGGAGAGCTCAACTCTAGTTTTACAAAACAGCCTGGCAGCTGTGCTATTTATATGTTCACCACCAAGCTTTCATTAATTTTAACACGTGTTAATGGACACTCTGTATTATTTTGGGAGGCTAAACGTGAGATTTGTTTAATTTCCTTAAATATCAAATATAGGTCAAGTAAAATAAACCGTGGATTGTATTTTTTTTTTTAAGGAGAAAAAAGTGTCAGTGTAACAGAATTCAGACAGAGCAATGTCTGATCATATTTACAGCATTTATAGGTTAGGAAATCTCCAAAGAAATCTGAGGAAACCTGAAGGCTGCCTGAGTACATTGAGTGAAATTCTTCTTAGTAATGAATAAATACTCCACAGGTCTTTACAAGAACACCTTTTTAACTACATGTAAATATTCCATAATCTTTCAGAAAATCTCCCATTTAAAGGTGATTCTTAAAACAGGTTCTTTTTTTTTTTTAACAGTAATTTTTTTAAATGCCATTTGCAGATCCTATAATTTCTCTCGGATTTCTTCCCTTTGCTAAAAACATCAATGTTTCCAAACAGGCATACAAAGACTTTGGAAACAGAGTCCTTGTGTTATTCAAAAGAAGTTCTCTAATAAGAACTACATGGACCTAAATCAAATTGCAGCTACAAGCAAATTTATTTCTCACCTCATCTTGCTCCTTAGGATTTAATGGAAAACTGGTATAAAGCATGGCAACAGAAAAAAAATACCTGCCACAAAAAATAAATCTGTCAGACTTCAGAAAATACATTCATCAAAGGAGGGAAAAATACAATGAAATCACAAGAAGTTTATGGAATAAATCTGCAACTGATTTGGTTGTAGTATTTAATCTCCTTCTGCTACCTTGTAGTGCGAGGTTGTGCTCACCCTGCATAGCTTGAACATGACAATGGGTTTTTAGTTCCAAATTTATAACTTAATCTGGATACTGCCAGCGTGGTAGGACAAAGCCAGTGTTTTCTGAGTGTTTCTGATTCTGGCCAGAGGGACAGATGCTCGGAGAGCTGAACCAGACAGATTTTGACTGGTAACACATGACTTTGTGGAGAGGCCATTGATTTACACCACGGAGGAGCCTGGCTCTAATCTGTACTGGAAAGGGCACCTTCAAAGCAAAACCTGCCCATGGTTCCAGTTAAACAAAACCCTGTTCTGTCCTGAGAGCCAGGCTCTGGGATCACAGGTTTGCAGCAAACAAGAAAAAGCTCCAGGAGAAACTCCCTTTAGCACAATAAACCCCCTTCCCTCACACCCCACAACAGCGATGCCGAGCCCGCTGACACCCCAGGCTTCAAAGGGAGCTGAGGGGCGGCTGTGAGGGAGCTGACCTTGCACAGAGGGTTGTTTATTGGCACAAACACAGTGCCCTCCTGCAGCCCAGCAGCCAGCTGGGTCAAACAGCTCCTGTTGGAGCCCAGAAACTGCGGGAAGCTGGAGAGCCCATGAGAGGGCTGCAGTGCCCGTCCGGAGATTTGACTCTCTTGAGTGACAGCTTGATGAACTCAGGCATGGGGAGTTGGCCCTTTGAAGAAGTAATTATGCTGCTAGTGGAGAAAAAAACAGCTCTGGCTTGTGCTGTGCGTGTTTACACAATGCCAAAGGGACGGGTGCCACAACAGGGAAGAGGCATTTCAAAGAGTTATTTATTCTCCGGAGATCCTGAGAGGATGTTTGTTGGATCATGCAGGAGACTGGAAGCTCCTGAAATCCAGGATGCCGTAAGTTCAAGTAGGAGCAGGCAGCAGATTTATCTCTCTGGGCTGCTGGGAGCTTGTCAAGTGCCATAATTACTATTTGTTCTCATCCCACCCATGACTCCTCCACGGCAGTGACCTTTGGAACAGCCATTAATTTATGTCATGGAAACAACATTTGCTGGCATGGTCATCCTTCCCCACTTCTTGGTTCACCAGCTTCTCGTTGAGTTTTGCAAAAGTGAAGGGAATGGGAAGGAAAATGACCCGTGCTGAGCAAGCCAAGTGGTTTGTCTGGGTTCTACTCCTTGGTGAGGAAGAGGGAGAGTCTGTGTAGAGTCTGCAGAGTAGTCCCCACTGTGTTGCTGGGGTACCTAGCCTGGCCTTGTTCCCTGGGATGCTGCTGATGGCTCCCACTGCTCCTCAGGACACCATTCAGCACAAAACCAGCAGAAAAGTGCATGTGTGGCTATTTTTAGAACAAAGCATCCACCTTCTGCCTTCCTGTGCTTGCCCTGAGGTGGTTGCCTGCCTTTTGCCAGCCCTTTGCCTGCAGCCTGCTCCTCCATCCCCCTTGTTTTGTCTGCTCCCTGATAAAGGCCTGCATTAGTGCACTGCATTGTTTTAATTCCAGCCACCAGCCAGATAAGGCTATCAGCATATCACGACTTTTGCTGGGGATAATCTGCTGGAGCTCTTGTGAAAGGAATTCTCTGCCACGCCAGAGGGGTGGTGCTGGGTGTACCCAAGGGATGCTCATCAGCCACGGCCTTGCTGCACAACCTGAAGCAAATCTCTGTTTTGCCATTTTGACACCATCTGTCTGCATATTTTTGAGTGTAAAACTGACTTTTAATCCAGACTGACAGACACTAAGCATGGGCTGGACTGTGACTGAGTCTCTGCTGGCTACTGAAATCTAAATCACCTTGTAATGGACAATATGTTCTCTTATATCCAGCTTGTAGGCAAGTATTTGAGTATAGATAAGCTGACATTTTGTTTAGTACATGCTCTCTAATTTCCAATAAAACCTCCAGTAAAGAATTACAAAGTGAATTTATTGCTTTGCTTCAAAGCAAGGACATGGTGCCACTTTGAAAGGGTATTTGAAGTGTTAAATCCATTTCTATGATGCTTTAATACATTTTCTGTAAATTTCTTTTTTTTAAGTTATTTTAATATTATTGTGCCACTCTGTTAAAAGGCCATAAACTATTTTAAAGAGCAATAAAAGTAAACACAAATGCTAGAAAGCCCATTCTTCTCTCTCCAGCCCACTGAGAGAGGAAGAGACAGAGGATTTAGGCATAACAAAATTCATGGCAGCTGTGTAAATAAAATAAAAAGAGCACACTGTTGTTCTGTTGATGATGGTTCTTAACATCTTGCTATCAAGGAGGAGCCCAAGGCAAGCCATGGGAAGGAAGCAGAAACATGGAAGGAGAGCCTGTGAAGGAGGGCAGGCTTTGCATCCTTCCTGAAAATGGGAACTGAAATAAAGGAACAACAGAGGAAGCTTTAAAAGGCAAAGCCTTCATCCAGGCTTCACCTGCTGCAGGCATGAACCAGCTGAAGGATGTTGTTATTACAACAGCAGTAATAAGGATGTGCTCCTTGCCAAGCCAGAGTAGGTTTTGGTAGGACTGACCCCCCCCTGGGACAACCTCCCTCCTCCTGCCTGGCTTTCGTTTTCTTTCTGCAAAGTTTAGCTCTGTGTGAGGTACCTGCTTATGGTTCACTGAAGTTTTAGAAAAGAGGGTTTAAGGAAGATGTAACTTGATGAACTGTATGGTCCTTCTCAGCCCACCCATGAATTTCTCTTGGTTTGGGGAGAAGGAAGTCTGATCTAGCTGCAAAACTGAAGCTAAAGAAGGATGAAAATGGTCAAAGTCGTTCAAAAATCTGAATAATGACTGTTGATGCTAAGAATAGAGAGACAAAATCCCCTGCCAAAATGGGCTTATCTCAGGGAAATTGGATTCTCAATGTCTATGGTCTCTGCAGAAATTTACAACGGTTCTCATAAAAGAAAATAATAGATTTTTAGCCAACATCTCTCCTTCCAGTGAAATATTCCTGACAAAAGTGATTCTTTTATTTCCCAGCCTGGGCCAGTGCTGGGAGCCCAGCACCTCCCCAGGCTGCATCTGACTAAAGCAGATCCTGCCAGCTCCCTGGGTCACAGAATTGTGCAATCACAGAATCCTTTAGGCTGGAAAAGACCTCCAAGACCTTTGACTGATCTCCAGCTTGTCAACCACACCAGAGCATGGAGTGCCATGTCCAGGAGTTCCTGCAGCACTTCCAGCAGTGGAGACTCCACCAGCAACCTGGACCCAGCCCCTTCCAGTGCCTGATCACCTTTCCAGTGAA
>VZUA01025810.1:16981-33937 GCA_013401035.1 Horornis vulcanius | reverse complement strand
AGGAAACCTTACACTGGCATTGGTTTGTAAAAATGTATGCAGATGATCCAGGTAAAACTAAGTCCCTAGTTTTCAAACATAGAAACAAAAATAAATTGTATCCCTGTGTAAATGCATGCCAGGAAAGTACAGTCATGAGGACTGAAATGATGCCTGGTTTTTGCTCCCACTCTCTCAAGCAGAAAACAATCAGAAAATAAAATTCACTAGCTGATTGCTTTTGAGGATTCATTTAAAACATCTTTCTAACTCCAGTGTACTTCCTACTCCTACTTATTCCTGCATCATCAGTCATGCACAGCACTGTAAAATACCATGTTTGTCACTCTTCTGAAATGTAAAGGTATATGCTACCTGAGATATGTTGTTTCAGGCCTGTTGAGTGATTCATACCATGATGAAATCTTACTATGTTAGGAGGACATCAGGCCATTNGCTTCATCACAAAATGAGTAGAAATGTTTCATTTCTGCAGAGCCTGGTCATAATTTGTGAGCTGTGTAACATGAGAAGCCCTACACAGAATTTCCCTCTAATTAGCAACTACGTATTTCCAAGTCAATTGAGAAATAGGACTTAGCCTTAAAAACATAGTATTTGCAGTGCTATCATTCCCCCTGTTTTAATCAGGAAAAGATTAGGCTGAGAGACACAGGTACACAATGGGGATCTCACCTTTTTTGTCTCTGCCTGGAGGCACAACTTGAGAAGCGATCTGTCCTGTAAGACAACAAGAAAATACATTTTCTGGTTTTATGCTGGCAATTTATTTTTGTGATCCTAGAGATACTCTTTTTTCACCAGGTATTAAATAAAGCACTTTCTGAGGAAGGTGAAGGTTCTAGTCAGGATCTTAGAGGTTGAATAGGAATTGCAGTTTAAGCAGAGCAAAGGCAGAGCTTGAAGTTTACCTACATTTCTATTGCACCCTCTTATAAAATAGGTGCAGTCTTCTATCTCTTTATAGAAATATACCTACATATTTTTAAAAAGGTAAGTAGATATTCTCTACTTCCTAAACACATATGATTCACTGATGGAAAGACTAGTTTTCAAACCCTGGAATCTGACTTGTTTCTTTTTTTAAAATCTGGTATGTTAGAGGTTAAGCTGTTGTAAGGAAGCGTGGAGGAGCTGTATTTATTTGTACCAGTTAATATCTCATTTATCAGCATTCTGAACAGAAGCAGTCTGCAGATCAGTGTCTTTCCCCTCCATATTCACAAAATGAAAATTAATTGTCCCCCCTCCAAGCCCCCTGTAGCATCAGGAACCAATACTCCTGGAAGGCCATGTGAGTACCATCAATGTCACAGGAAGCAGTGGAACACTGATGGACAAGATCCATGTCTTCACAGAAAAGCCCATAGGAAAGGAACTTATTTTTATAAATTAAAGAACATCATTTAGCATTCTTAATAAGCTATATGGTTTTGTTTTATTAGTTATATAATTTTGGGCTATATGACTAGCTAAAAAAAGTCTATAATGAAGATTAACCTGGAATAGACAAGATAAAATTTTTGACTGTTTTGTATCCAAGCCAGTTGAACCCACCAGGAACTTGAGTAAACAAAAAAAAATTACTCTAAACAATAGAGAGACTGAAATTTAAACATTATGATATAAACTCATTTTACCTGTAAAAGTCCTGCAACAGGTAACAAAGGTATTTTAATGCACCCATCATCCTCAGTTTTTGCTTTGATCCTTAATACTCTCCCCTCCTGCCTGCAAACCTGGAACCTAAAACACAACAAACTCGGTGATGGGGAGGGAATTGCTGCCGCAAAGCTGAAAATTAAATAAATGAAAAGGCATATTAAGATTCCAATCAATCTTAAGCAATATGACCACAATATATATCATCACATATAGTGCCAGAGTAGAGTCAGGGGCTTGTGCAACCCTGAAAGGAGAGAGGAGGATCCTGCCGGGCTGAGCTTTGCACTGCCAGAGGAGGTATCTGTCCAGGCAGCTGCTCCAGAGGTGTGGCTTCCTCAGAGCCCAAAACTCTGTGACATTCATCCCAGGAACGGTGAAGTGTGGTTAGAAGCCAAAGCTTCTCCCTTCTTTATTTTCATTATTTTCTGCTGGGTTTCACACTCACTGTGGAAGGGATTACTTTACACAATCACCTTTCCCTTACTTTGATTTTCTGGTTGCTCTGCCTTCCCAAGGTTTTGTGGAGTAGAAAGGATCATGTAGTACTGAGCTTACAATAAACAAGACCTGGAAAAGGACTCTATATAATATTAGTAGGCAGAACATAAACTGATTTTTTAGTTCAAGCAATAAAATAAAAAAAAAAATAGAGATTAGAGTAAGGAAGTGTCTTTTTGTTCATATTTTCCTACTCTTAAAAAGTAAAACTATTTTTCAGGTTTTAGAAAAGAAGGAAAAAATCAAAGTAAGGAATGTTCTCAGCATTCCTGAAACAAGTGATTCTTCATATTACTACTTTTTATGGGAGTGACTGTCAATCATCCATCTTCAAAATTGTCATAAACACCCACACATGCTATTTCAAAGATACCTAATGTAGGATATATAATACCATATTTCAAGCTGGATTCAAAGCTTTTCATCTATCTAATAGTTAGGAACAAGGAAAAACACAAACATCAAATGAAATTAAATGTATTTGTTGATGCTAACTGCAAATATTTATTTTACAAAAATTAAGTCTATTACATATCCATTTAAAAATAATTTTTCATGTCTGAATGATGATAGGGATCCTGAAATGATGCATCCATAGAGAACCACACATCCAAGAAGCTGATCTGCAAGACAGGACCAATATTAAGGTGCATGTCATGGCTTACAAATTTCCTCATTTCCTAATGAAATCAATAATCTTCCACAGATTTCATCCCATTGTGACCTGATCTCAGATACTCATCAAGAATTTATAATCCACAGAAGCAGGGAGGGGAAATTCCACAAACTCCTATTTGTGGAAAGCATTCCTCCCCCAAACCAGCAGAAATAATCATCACAGCTTCTAGACTTTTCCAGATTCTGTTAGCTAGGTAGATTAAAGACAGAAAATATGCTCATGACAGATTTTTACCCTGTTTTTAAATTATTAGGAAAAATAATCAGCAGCAGTGTATTTGGAGGTGCATAAGGCAATAAATTATAGCTTGTTATGCTGTAATTGAACCAAGAGAGAAACACTGGGCAACCAAGGGACGTTGTAAGGAAGTCTACACAATCCCAGGATGATTGCTGGGAAAGAATTGCAAAGGAACACAGACAGAATGAACTAAGGAGAAATTATTAGGACAGAAAACTTTTAAGTGCTTTGCTCCTTCATCATGTTTGATGTTTAGTGGACCAGATAGTGTTTCATCCAATCCAGAAACTTTACACATTACTGCAGTGACTGTTGGCTGACAAGGAAATGGACCACAGTAATCTATGCAAAGTTCGTTTAGACAGCCCAGGGACATGGCCACAGGGCACTGAAAGTGTTCAGAGCTTCCCTAGAGGGACTGGTGATCCCTCACTGTGCTTTGTTCCAGCAGACCTAGGACCTCACAGGACACAAGCAAACCCAAGCTTGAGGCAAGCTCTGTGTGAATGCTAAATAAAAGGAAACACAGATTCAAACAAATTTTAACCTACCATCCTCTTGCCACCTCCCTTAGGTGAAAGAAATTCAAGGATGGCTGGGGAGCATAGGAATTGATAGCAAAAATGTGGGAGAGGAGCTGGGCTTGCCTCCCTGTGGCTGGGGGAGGTGGCAGGGCCACAACTGGCATCAAGTGCATGTCCCTGCGTGGGTCCTCCCTCTGAGCTGGCACATTAAT
This sequence comes from Horornis vulcanius, assembly GCA_013401035.1. NCBI lineage: Eukaryota > Metazoa > Chordata > Aves > Passeriformes > Scotocercidae > Horornis > Horornis vulcanius. Next base: position 30,119 of record VZUA01025810.1, on the reverse strand, counting down.
GGAACTTCAGGCCCCTAAGAAAAACTGCATGTATTTCTCAATCTCAGCTCAAATGAGTGCATTATTTATTCATTAGTACTACAGTCAAAGTGCTGTTTCCCTTGTTATTTGGGGAAATAAATGAAAGAATAGTGATATCACTCTAAATCCCAATTTACAGCTCTTGCAAACCCCACATGACTGTNTGATCTGCAAGACAGGACCAATATTAAGGTGCATGTCATGGCTTACAAATTTCCTCATTTCCTAATGAAATCAATAATCTTCCACAGATTTCATCCCATTGTGACCTGATCTCAGATACTCATCAAGAATTTATAATCCACAGAAGCAGGGAGGGGAAATTCCACAAACTCCTATTTGTGGAAAGCATTCCTCCCCCAAACCAGCAGAAATAATCATCACAGCTTCTAGACTTTTCCAGATTCTGTTAGCTAGGTAGATTAAAGACAGAAAATATGCTCATGACAGATTTTTACCCTGTTTTTAAATTATTAGGAAAAATAATCAGCAGCAGTGTATTTGGAGGTGCATAAGGCAATAAATTATAGCTTGTTATGCTGTAATTGAACCAAGAGAGAAACACTGGGCAACCAAGGGACGTTGTAAGGAAGTCTACACAATCCCAGGATGATTGCTGGGAAAGAATTGCAAAGGAACACAGACAGAATGAACTAAGGAGAAATTATTAGGACAGAAAACTTTTAAGTGCTTTGCTCCTTCATCATGTTTGATGTTTAGTGGACCAGATAGTGTTTCATCCAATCCAGAAACTTTACACATTACTGCAGTGACTGTTGGCTGACAAGGAAATGGACCACAGTAATCTATGCAAAGTTCGTTTAGACAGCCCAGGGACATGGCCACAGGGCACTGAAAGTGTTCAGAGCTTCCCTAGAGGGACTGGTGATCCCTCACTGTGCTTTGTTCCAGCAGACCTAGGACCTCACAGGACACAAGCAAACCCAAGCTTGAGGCAAGCTCTGTGTGAATGCTAAATAAAAGGAAACACAGATTCAAACAAATTTTAACCTACCATCCTCTTGCCACCTCCCTTAGGTGAAAGAAATTCAAGGATGGCTGGGGAGCATAGGAATTGATAGCAAAAATGTGGGAGAGGAGCTGGGCTTGCCTCCCTGTGGCTGGGGGAGGTGGCAGGGCCACAACTGGCATCAAGTGCATGTCCCTGCGTGGGTCCTCCCTCTGAGCTGGCACATTAATGGAACTTCAGGCCCCTAAGAAAAACTGCATGTATTTCTCAATCTCAGCTCAAATGAGTGCATTATTTATTCATTAGTACTACAGTCAAAGTGCTGTTTCCCTTGTTATTTGGGGAAATAAATGAAAGAATAGTGATATCACTCTAAATCCCAATTTACAGCTCTTGCAAACCCCACATGACTGTATCATAATATTCTCCTTACCCTCCCCCTCTTCACTCCTTTTTGCCTCACATCTGACTGAGAGAAGGACTGCCCACTGCAAGGAGCTGAAGCCTGAATTGGCGGCCTGACCTGAGCTGAGGAAGACATAATACTGATCAACAGATTCCAAATGGGAGTAAGGACAGTCCTAGACTCAATCCCTGGATCAGAGGATTGGGCTTTACATGTCAGGTGCACCTGTAGACACATTTTTTCTCTGGAGAGAGCCTGGCCAGAGAAAGTAGGGCAGACTGGACCGTACAGAGACAGTGCATATATGTGGAGAATATTTTCAGTTCCTTGTTTGCTTACATGTCTTATGAAAAACAAAATGTTTATATATAAAAAAAAGTAGACCTGATTAATTCCTGAATCTCGATTTTGACTTTTTCTTTGGGAGACACACCAAAATATCTCTGGTTCTCAAGTGTGGCTGAGCTCCTCATGACTGTAACACACAGTTCAGCTCTCATAAACTTCCTCTGGCCAAACTTGCCATCTTGATGTTGTAAGAAATAGAGCAAAATAAAAGGAGATTAAATAGTGGGAGGTTTTCAAATCGGATAGGTTCAGAACAAGCTTCAAATTTTATGTTCAGGTACTGGCCTTTTATAATGGGAGAATTCTAGCTTTGGCTAGCCAAAAGATTCAACTCATACTGGCTTTAGGGGTCTAATCCCTGCTACTTTTGACACATCATACTTGTAAGGAGAATCTTAATCCCAAATGCTTAATATGGCAGACTAATAAGATTTCAAAAGCTTTCTAAAAACCTATGATTAAAAAAACTATGAATCTTAAACCCCATCTGGTGATTCTCAGTATCCTGTCTGTTGCACACTTGAGACACAGAAATGTGGAGATATGGGGGTGCAATTTTTCAAAGGGCTGTAGCTGTTAATCACCAACTTCTGACCAATTTCCATAGTCACTTGAACTCCAAGGAGCCCTACGTGTCATGAGAGAGCAATACTTAAAGGTAAGATTATCTATCACCTCTCACCTTTCAGTTCCTTTGGAGCTGCTATTGACTTTAAAGACATTCGAGTTACTTTAGTACCAGGAAACTTAAGTTTTTCTCTCCCCAAATATTCAAGCTCCCAGGAAACAGCAGATGCTTGGCCCACACAGATGTGTACATGTGTAAGTGTATGGGAAAGAGGGAGAGCAGAGTTGTGTGAGGGTGTGGCAGCCTGGGAGATGGCTCCTGCCCTTCACTGAACGGTTTAAACACACCCAATTGCCTTCTAGCAGGCAGGAAAATACCAGCACTGGCTGCTCAGAAGAGGCAGACTGTGACTTGAGAGGAGGATCTAGTGGGACAAGAGCAAATTTAGTCCTTTCTATTTGAAGAGGTAACTCAAAAGAGGCTAAAGCAGGCAGAGTTAAATTAAACCAAGGTCAGAATGTAACCATTCCTAAGACAGATTTAGGCAGCAAACCCCAAACTGCTTGAGGACACAAAAACTGGTACTTTATCTTGAAATCTAACATGTACTATCTGGCAACAGCATTGTTTCAATTATGAAACAATTCACATAGCTGACACATGTAATGAAGCTTGCTACTTGCCTAGTACATCATTTAAGGTATAAGAAAAGAGGGTATGTTTTATCATGGTCTTTCATATCTTTGTCTATTGTTCTGCAATCCATTTGCATACCTAAAGGGAAATGGCCTTTTTAATTTCTTTCCCCTCTCCTAATCATCTGAGGCCTATTTAGAAGTGTTCTGTATCCTGTAATCAGGCAATTTATACAGTGTGCACCCTTAGGCTACAGCCATTACAAACAAGCTGAAAAACTCCTTTACAATAAATGATTTAGCATGGGAAGACACCGTTCATAATTAATTTTTTTCTGTTTGCTTTGGCAGATGGTCTCAGACATTGAAACATGGCCTACTGCCCACACCTTTATTCCAAAGAGAAAAGGGCAGCCTTAAAAGAAAAAGAGAAATGCCTGTAAAGACTGCTTCACTTTGGGAAAAAAAACATGCTCCCCATCTTTTCATGAATTTGTGCATGCTAAAGACTGGATTCAAAGTTTGTGGAAGTCAAAGGAAAACAAATCCCATTTGCTGCTGACCAGGACCTGAATTAAAACCACAAGGAAAATATTGACTTGAAGGACAGTGTGACTTTTTTTTTTCATTATTTTCCGTAAGGGTTATTTCTCAGGCAGCTTAAACAAATATTGTGAAGGTGGACTTGAAAATGATCAGCTTTGTATTTCTGAATGCTTGGTACTCACTGAAGCAGCAAATAAAAGTAGTTCTGCTACTAGCTACATTTTGAAACATGCCTTTTCCTGCTTCCACAGAAGGACAGCTGATGACAACTTCGTTCTCTATTTACTCATGTATTTGCTCCCTGTTTACATGTTGCTTTTTAGTACTGTAAAACAACTTCTGATGCACTCTGAGTTGCTGGCATCACTGCAAACTTCCCCAGACTGAGATCCAGCCAAGCAGACTGTCATTTTAGTGCTGTGCCAGTATTTTGTTGATGGTGATAGGATAGTCCAAAATACTACACAGCAAATTCCTAATTTAAGAGAAAAAAGACCCTTGTGTCATGACTCAGTCTGTACTCTGACCACCGTCCCTTTTGCTGTGTAAGAAAAGTGCAAGCTGCATTTCTATATGTGATTCTCTAGAATGTGATCTAATCAAATCTCACTGAAGTCTGCAATGTGTTGATTGCTGGTACTGAAACCCAAACCCACTGATTGCCCATTCAGGATGGTCTGTTTGGATTTACACACACACAGATGCAGAATCCCTGGATGAGCTGGAAGCATGGCACAGGGATTACAAGATGTTATCTGAAAATACAGTTAGCTTAACTGCATCTCATATTTGTGGTATTTACCTTTAATGCCAGGAAGACACATTTACCATAACCTCCTAGGGCCAGCATCAGATAATCCAGGTGAGCTGGACCATTTCCAAGAGGAGATGTACTTTAGGCAGGGGCACTGCACAGAGTGATTATACACAGCCAGAGACCACTGACCAGGTCTCCATAGGCCTTACAAAGCTCTTGCTGTTGACTTGAGGTTATCTTCCTCTGAAAATGTGAAAATCAGCTGGTACTAGCACCTACAGGCATCACGTGCTATGTTACAGTTTCTAAAGGAAAAAGAAAATGGAAGCATTCCATCTCCAAACACTTTCCTGCCCTCTGAACCTGATCCTCAGCATTGCCTGACCTCCGGCAGGCCCAGGGATCACCCGGGGCCCTGCAGCCACACACAGGCACCTCCAGGCAGTGAATGAAACTGATACACACTTGCTACTCTGCTAAGTCTTACTGACTTCTGCTTTAATAGGGGCTCGGGGATCACCAGAGTTGCTTAACGTTGCTTTGGTCTTCTCTTTTTCCCACTGTGCCAAAACCTACTTGCCTGACAGACGTGTTGAAATGCCAACAGGGAAGCTGTTTTCACTCTCATTTCAACCTGGCTCAAAGGTCACTTTTACCACCACACCACAAGGATTTGTGAAAGTCAAAGTGTTTCATCTGATTTAGAAAAAAATAAAGCCTTTGAATTTTCAAGTTTTGTCACTTATCCCATGTCCTAACTATCAGTCCTGTATCAGCTGAGAATAAGAAAAAGCTCTAAAAAGCTTCAGCTCTGAAGAAATAATCAAGTTGTTAAAATGGCATTGTTCTCTCTGCAATGCAGAACCACCAGATACTAGCAGAGAACAAGGTGATACTGGATATTCCCCTGGCCCAGGGAAGAGTACTTTCATAAAACCAATCTGCTTCCTTCAGATGAATGCATTACTCTCACCGTTTCTTGCAGTTGATGCAATATGTGTTTCTGCCTTTCTATGAAATTTCAGCAATATCTGTATTCATAATAATTGACTGCTATTGATCTTCAGAAAGAAAACACGCTTATTTTATTAATCAGACTAAATCTTGAGGTCATTAAAAGGTTGTTTTCTTAGCCCTTCATTATGTATTCCATAGGGATGATAGCCAAGGTGTCTTTTTCCTTTTCCTTTCAGCCACAGAATATGAGCTTTCTCTTCTCCCTCTTTCCCTCACTGATAGACACTTAAAATTCAAATTACAATTATACTAGACCATAAAAAATATACAGGTAAGGCAGATGTTGTGAGCAAACTACTTTGCAGAACCTCTTTATTTGTTTGGATGACTTAATAAACTGCAGAAGCTGAGGTCATCAAAACCCCTCAATCATGTTGCAGTCTAGTGCCAGCAACTGTAACAAAAACTGATGATGTAAAACATGTTAAACATGCCAAACCCAAGTTTCAGACAAGCCAGTCTATAATAGTACTATTTTCTACTTGAACATTACAAAGCAGTGTGCTCAGGTTTATTTATGCTGTTCTTAATAGGAATAACCAGAAACCCTGTTTCACTTGTTCAAGGCTGAATGCAAAACTTTTTTGTCATGAAACAAACTTGAGATCTATATTGCTTTCAGATCTGGTTAGGCAGAACACAGGTATTAAAACTGGATTTTAGAAACTGAGTTTCATATTTTGTAGGAAAAAAATATATTCTTACTAAAAAATACTAATTGTGAAAAGATTGGGGTGAGAAAGAAAAAAATAAATTTATCACCTCCACAATTTTCTACCTCTTATTTTACAACCCTATTTCAGTTAGTCAAGATTTCCATAAAGAAAGCATGAACTGTACAAAGAAAAACAAAAAATATCAAAATGGATTGATCAGATAAAATAAGAAGGTCTTAGGCAGGATTTCAGTTTGTGAAAGACAATCTACAGGCAGAACACGTACAAATTGCTATATAGGTAAACTATATTGGAGAATATTAGGGAAAGAAAGTAAATAGAAAAGAGAGTAGAGGCAACTCTACATGGTTTTCCTGGGACACCACTGTGGCAAAGCCGAAGGGTCAGATTCCAACATCTAACTCACAGCACGTACTGCCACACAAGTCTAAAAATTTCTGCTGACACTCGTAAATTGCCACATGTTTGGATTTCCAACAAGATCTCACAACAAGCTGTGTTACTGCAAGTCGTTATTTCCTTTGGGGAAAAAAATGTCTCTAGTGATGTTAAAAGTCGTGGCAGGATGTACTATAGTGTCAGGAGAGCTCACTGGGGAGCATTCCTGCCTCAAGGCCAGGAGGTTGGATATAAATTCTGCACCTGGTTAGGGGCTGGGGGGAATGGGCTAAAGTTTATCTCAGAACTGTAGAGAGTCAGTGGTTGTGGACAATGTCCCACTGGCAAATCCTGAGAGTAAAGGCAAGCAGAAGCAGTGCAAGAGTCCCATGGCTTACACATTTCCAAGCTCTCCTGTACGGAAAGTGGATCAGAAAGATGCTTATGCAGAACTTGCCTTTCCAAAGAGAAAGACCCACGAGAGAGAGACCCATGTTAATTAGCTGGTCTGCATTCCCCAAAATCAGAGCCCAAAGAACTGCATCTAATATTTTCCCATAAATACATGGTTTGTATGCATTGGGTTTTTCTGGAATATGGATCAGAGAAAAATTATGAGAAAGACTGAATCCATTTGTTGATTTTTTTTGGTCCAAATTGATTCAAAAACTTTATATTTTGAGATGTTAATAAAAAATATGATTCCTCCTATATGCAGAAAAAACCCACTAGGAGACATTAATCTGGAACGGCTTAAAACTCAATATTAATGGCGTACACAAAGCTAATATCTTGCCTATTTATCTATGACATTGGCTTAAAAAAACTTGGACTTGAGACATACTTTTGTTTTTACTTCCTGTTGATGCATTGTTTCAATGGCCTAAGGTCGGCAGGCAGCATATGAAACTGTTACTGAATTTTCCCAAGTTTGAACACAGAGATAAGGGGAAAAGTCTGAGCAAGTTATCAGTGCCTATGATAGATAAGAGGATAGCTAGATAAGATAGATAGACAAGAAGAAGATGACTTTCTTTTGTGAAATGTTTTTTGAGTTCCTTAATAGAGTAGAAATTAAACATCTTACTATTCTGAAGTGATTTTTTATCTCCATAACTCTGCTGAGAGGCAGGAAAGTGCAGTCCCACGGGGGGAAGGTCACAGTCACCGAAGTGTCCTGCCACGGGCACACACACTGCCTGACCCAGCACCAAACCCAAGCAGATCTGAGTCCCTGCAGCCCAAGTTCTGCCAACTCACACGAGGCCCGTGCTCACAACTGCAGGTGAGGAGCTCAGGGACCGGCAAGAGCCACCGTGGAAGATTTTGCACAATTACTGCAACAGCCAGCAGCAGATTGTGCGCCAAGATCCATGGAAAGAGAGCTAAAAAGTGCCCAAATTGCACAGAGATTCTAAATGATGTCCATACATGGGCCATCACAAACCAAAGAATGAATACTGTCTTCCATCATCCCCAACACATCTTATTAAAATAAAGTCTTATACTCTGATTTCTGACTTCAAGTGGAAGTAGAAGAAATACTCTGAAAGTAAGGCCATGATCCTCTAGATAGATTCTTAATTTCAACTGTACTGCTTATTTCAGTCACATGATATTTTGAAGTTTATAAAAAATGGTCACAAAATCCACTAAAAATCAAAAATAAAGTCATTAATGAAAAAACAAGAGAAATTTGAATTAATACTTTGTTTATGAATCATATGTTATCTTCTCGTAAAATGTCACAATTGACATATTTATGCATAATATTTACAATGCAAAACTGAATTGAACAACGACTTGTACTAAAAATAAAGGCTTGACTTCATTTCTTAAATTCTTAATTGTGCAACCATGGAATGGGACATAATTTAACAGGACTGTCTAAGTACAAAAACATAAAATTATATACTTTTGGCTAATAAAAGCCAGTTTTCCCTAAACAGGCATTCAGAGGTTTGACCTTTAAGTACATTGAAAGTAATCCAAAGTATTCTGAATTTATTGGACTTCGGAAGAGCATTTAAGAGGTCCTGATTTAGAAAAACCCATTTTAATCTTAATTTGATACATATTTAAACTTTAATCAGGCAAGAGTACAATGCTACCATTAGTGGGACTGAAAATAGGAGGATTTTGGACACTTAGTGATGTGGCCTGCTCTGATGCACCATAGTTACTCTGATTTAGTGGTATTTCACACATAGTTCTCCAGCAGATGGAAATGATGAGAAGAAAAGACAAAGGACACAGTTTAACATTTTATGAAGTAACCTTATGAAAGTCTTGAAAAACATTTTGGAAAATAAATATGCACTCCTTTGTTTTCATAAAAGTGATAATGTGTTTTGCAATGGGGGAATTTTTTTAAAAGAGGATGGGAGGCCATGGCAGATTTACAATATTGTGAAATAGTCTGCCACATACATAAATTCCTCTGTTTTATGAAGTCTAAAAAATATTGACGGCAAAAGTTTTGACTTCAGCTATGCAGATGTAGATGACAATATCTGTAAAAAGAAGGTAAACAAGATTCTTATAACTGTCTTATATTCACAGGAACTAAGATTATACCATTGTTTGAATGGAGAGTAATATAATGTCTTTAGGTTTGCTTGTGGTTTTTTTAATCTTCTTCAATTGAGAGGTGGAAAGAAAACATGCTTTTTGACAATAATAGTTGCAGAAAACCAAACAGAGCTTACACACAAATATATATATAGCAAATTATTATTTTTCAAAATGTACAAGATTTACAATCCTAGATCTCAGTCTCCAGAAAATTACAACCTCAACTATCTTATATTCGTGAATATGTCACTTAGTAATTTTTTTTTTTTTAAAGCAGATGCATAGCAGTAAGTAAGGATTACTAAAATCAGTGGGAGGAACCCCAAACCCAGTAACATCTCTAATCTTAATTTACCTAATAGAAATCCAAATAGAGTCAGTCAATCCCCTGCTCAGTATAACACAGCACACCTTACTGGTGTGAATGGAGCTATGCTGACTTACACCTACCTATACAGCAACCCAAGAGATGTAAAGGGAAATTCTGATCCTTGACACATTCCAGAACTTCCATCACTCCAGCTATGGAACCTTGTCATATTGTGATTTCTGAAAANAAAAAAAAAAAAAAAAGTCCTTATAAAGGAAGTTTATTTTGGAGAAATTACGAAAGAAATAATTAAGCACGTAAGGATTATTATTCAATGATATTCCAGATGTAGTTTATGTAGTTTATCCAGATGTAATAGACTGCTTTGTTCTCTTCAGCAAATAACATTTAAATTCTCCATACAAAAGAGAAGCCTAAGGATGTCTCATCACAAAGTAGCTGATGCCATGGGGTAACACAGTTCCCTGAGATATCAGAGTCCTTAGTTCAGCCTCTGCAGAATTCAGTGCATGGGCAGAAATTTGGGCTCTTCTGACACATGGTTGAACCTTGTGACGAGAGAAGGATTCCTTCTCTGCTCAATGACATACAAGTTGACCATGCAAAGTGAAACATTTGTCAGGATAAGAATCAGAGCATTCATCATCTGGTGGAAGGGTGAGGGCATGCTTGGAAGGCAGGAAGACTCAGATGTGCTTGGGCCAAGGCCTCTCATGGCATTTATTTGGTAAGAGGACACAGTACTCAAGTATTTGGGTGAATTTAGCCTTTTATTTCCTGGGCTTCCATTACAATGCACAACCCCAAAACGTTTTGAAATGTCAAAACGGTTCATTTGACATTTTCAAAATGAAGCATTTCAACATTACATTGAAAACATTTGCAAGTTTTTCTTCTACTCAGACTATTTGTCAAACAGTTCTGACCACTCTGAACCTTTTCTCAGCAATAAATGTTACCCTGAGTTCCCCTCACTCCTTAGCTTTGCTTTTCAAATGGCTAAGCCACAGCCTTACTGATACTCCGTAAAATTTTTGCTCTGTTTTACTTCAAATGGTAATTTTAAGTACAAGACTTCCTGTAATCTGCGATGCAACAGCCTGCTTAGTCAACATCAACTCTGTGAATGTTTAGGAGACCCTATGGTGTTTAGAAGGAAACAGGATATGTAACATTCTGCTAATTGAATAAGACAGCTTTTATTACTAAGCAGCGTCTTTCCATTTCCCGCTGAAGTCAAGATATTTACATACACCTAATGCTTCAATTTACAGGCTATAAACAGCCAAGTCATTGCAATGCAATTATTAATTGCTAGTGTATTTGCATGGAAATTCTTAAGCAGTTCATATTTTAAAGCAAAGAGCAGCAGCTAATTTTGGCCTCACAGGACAATTTGTCCAATGACATATTTCCTAGACCTCAGAAACAACAGACATAAAAAGACAGGTTTACACTGGTATAAGATGATTAAACCCCATAATTTTCAATAACTCATTTCTATATGTTTAGATATGTAACATATATGAGCCTTAGCTGTAGGTTTGAATGGACAAGCATGCTGAAATGAAGTGCCTGGATCATTCAGACCCATTGAAATGGACAAGCTTCAAGGAATCTCTGTGATCTTTTAGTCAGCGTTTTCATTTAGAGACAGAGCAGGAAGGCTAGTGTTGTACCATATCACAGCAGGCAACTTGCTCTAAAAAGTGTATTTTGGGTTATTATCCTGTTTTGAATGTTTTGAAGATGCAATGATATCAAAATATATCTTCCGAGCTTTACTAAAATCTTAGAATGCTAAGTAAAAAAAAAAAAAAGGAAGTCAGACTCAGTTTAAATGATGACATAAGAGTGTATATATTGAGGCCATACAACTAGCTGGAAAGGCAAATTAAAATTTATCCTGAGCTAAATGTTCTCCTGACTTTAAGGAGAAAGTTTTGGCCAAGCTCAAATACAAACACCTGCTTCTAAACACAGAGCTAATTTTCTGCCTTTTGCTGAATGTAAACATTATACCATGTACTAACTGTAGTAGAAATGAAACTCCATGTATTTTTGACTGGTAAACAGAAATGGCATTGATAGATCTTTAAAGACATAACCTATGTAAAACGATGTAGATTTTAAACAAAAAACTGTTTTTCTAGGGAATAAAATAAATAATAGCAAAGAAGAAGCTGTCATTACAGCTGTATGCTAAAGCTGAGTGAAATCAAAAGAAATTCACAGTGTTCAAAGCCCTGGGTATTTAAAATCCTAAACTAAATTAGCAGTAGCAATGTCCCTATCATCTGCCTAAGCCTGGGTGCTTCACAGGGGTAAGGAAAATACATTTAATCACATTTACTTCGTTAGTTACTAAGCATTTTATTGACTTTTTTATGCTCAAATCCTGTGATCTATCCTGTAAGGAAACATTGCAAATATGAGTTGCGCCTGGAAGTCACTGAAGAATACATGAGAAAGGCTCATAAAATCTGATTCTACAAAGGCTCAGCCCCAATTACAGTGAACAGGCTTCGAGACCTCATCAGGGGCTGCAAGTGGTGAGGAAGATATTTGTGTGACTGAATTGTACAGAAACATTGTGATTCTCAAGGTCAGTGTGATTACTCCAGAACTTCAGTGAGGCACAGAGTCTTAGCTGTTTGTGGGATCAGGATCTGACATTGCCACTGGCATTTTCTCCAGAAATTTACACTGCTTTATTAAGGTCCTCTAAAATCATTATTCAGAATACGCACTTTGAAAATAAAATTCATTTGCTAACAAGTTTCAAGGGCCTATTAGATACTTTCCCAAAGTTTCTATCTTCAAAGAAGAGAACAAGAAAGTTCAAAGATTACAAAGAAAGGAAGCAAGTTACATTTCAAACTACCTGTGAACAAAATTTAAAGCTTGCCGTTTTTAAGCTTTTTGTCATCGTTCATTAACTTATTTGCTCATTCAAATCCTCAAGAGAGTAAAACTCAAATCCTGACAAAGTCACTACACCAAACATTATTTTAAATTTTGCACGTGCTGCTCAAAGCCTTGTGCTCAGGTCTACAGAAACATGTCTGATCTCAGAGCCAAACATGGTGCAGCTCCTACCTTGACTGGTAACTGTTAGTAATACGAGCAAAAGACATTGCACTGCTGGTGCCAAAGCTTTGAACAAAATTACTTCCTTTAACACACCGCCACCTTAATTATGTGCTGGGGAACATAAAGCAGGTCAGACAATTTGTACTGGGACATCATAATTCCATCAGTATAATGCTGACATTGCTAAAGATTTATGAATGGAATGTCGCAATTATTTTTTTAGTAAACATATCAAGTTTCACTAATGGGGGGGCTGGAAGTACTAATTAGCTTTTGTTTTGGGTGGGGTTTTTTGCAGTGTATCATATAAGATGTGGGGAGCAGAGGGTGGAAGGGAAGGAAGGATCTGTGACAAAAACAGGCACACACAATTTATGTATGGCCTGTAATTCAAGCAGATGTTCTTATATAGGGGCTGCAGGGATTAAAGCCTTTCTGCACATAATTCTATTTGCTAACTACCTTCTGTCTGCACAAAACCTTCCAGCCTTGACAGAATTTTGTTAAGTGACATTTCTTTAAAAGCAAAAAGGAACAGCAGACAAACAATCTTAAAAATTTCTGTTAAGTCTTAGTGTTTGGCAGTTTGACTGGCTTTAAGAAGTTTGACTGGCTTTTAACCAGCTGGGTGATTCTACTGGAGTTATTACAACTGTATCAAACATCAATGACCTTGTTGACAGAGTTTCTTTTGGATATCCACTCAGACCAGCACTTGACTACTGTTGGCACATATGCACTGGTACTGCAGAAAGAAATTTTACTCATGCTAAATCTGAAGAACTGATATTTAAATAATATCCAGACAACCCCCCTT
>VZUA01025778.1:11086-22184 GCA_013401035.1 Horornis vulcanius | reverse complement strand
TTTTTTTTTTCTTTATTTTTTTTTAACCTTTCAAGGTGTCCCAGAAGAATCATTCCCTTATTCTGGCCAAGACCGATGTTAGCGCGTTTCATGCTTACCCTTGCTAAAATATTAACTGCTGTTGGCAGACCTCCAGTTCTTTCACATTCCCCTCTCACACTTTCTAATGGTTGTAGGAATTAACATTTGTGGTTTGGACTATGAGAAATGGATTCTGAAGGGGCACCAACTGACACCAGGTGCAGTTGTGGCCCTGAATTTCAAATACTATTGATCATTTACCAGTGAGCAGGAGGTTTCATGCTGTGCAGGCTCAGTGCCATGGAGTGCCCTTGGTTTGCTGTGCTTTACCTGTCCTGCCTGGCAATTAGCTTTCAAACTCTGAGAATCTCATTCTTACTTAATAAAGATGAGAAATAGCAGTAACTGTATTTTCTACATGTCTCACACCTTCTTTATTTTTCAGGGTTTAGTTACAAGTAGAAGACAGGTCTTTGAAACATAGAATGGCTGCTCAGCAGCTACTCAAGCAAAAGAAGAAGCCCTCTAAGGTAAAAAATTAAAATGTGGTGGTGCAGACAATCTTAGCTCTCGGTTTGGGACTTGGCACACCTGTGCCTGCAGAGGTGGGAACACTTTCTGTTGTCTGCACTGTTCTTGGATTAATTCCAATTCTGTGAGAGGCTTTGTGGGACTCTGACATGATTTGACTCAATAAATGTAGGCTCATTAGGTGTGTACAGAGCTTTAACAGGAAGAACAGCACTAAAGTAATAGAAGAACTAAATTTAGTGCAATGTCCACTGCATTGTTCATGTTGGCATCACACATTACTGTAGCTTCAGGTGCTGTTTTACAGCTTGGAGTTAAAATCACTCTGTTGGCAACTTGGGCTGCTGTCAGAGCTCAAAACAGCAGCCTTTGGTACAACAGTGGTTGCCACACCAGCCCTGGGGCTTGTGTGACTTCACAATTAAAACTGCACACCTTTTTTGAGGAGTGACTGTCTGTTAAGTGCAGGGGAGGGGGTGTGAATGTCATAAGTGGAGGGCACATCCAACCCTTGTGCTCTGCATCTGAGTAATGATGTCAGAGCTATTGATCTCTACTCTTAGATCATTTAACCCACCCACCTCAGACACCCTAGTCTTCCCTGCCTAGCTTAAACACCAGAGAAACCTTAAAATTACATTTCTAAGTTACGCTCTTCCCACCTGCTGAGATTTGTTTCTAAATATAATCTGTGTTACACTTAAGAAGGTGCTATTTCTGACATTGCCCTGCTTTTCCAGGAAGCAGTGCTGTTCCCTGAGAGCATTGCCACAGAGCATCAGTCCCTGGTGCTGGTGAAAAGGCTCCTGGCCATCTCCATGTCCTGCATAACCTACATGAGGGGGCTGTTCCCAGAGAGCTCCTACGGCACTCGCTATCTGGATGGTAACACCTCCTGTTTGTGCTGAGTGCTTCCTTCTACTCGCTGTATTTTATCTGTAATCTGCCTTACGTGTTATCTTCTGGCTGTGCATGTGTGTGAGTTCACTTCGGGTGGGAGCTGGCTACAAATTCTCAAATCTCAAGTCTGCATGCAGACAGAACTTCTGATAGAGAGCATGGAAGACAGCCTTGAGCTCCTGGCTTCTCTGTTGGTGTTCCTCTTGGTTTAGAGTAATTCTTTGGCATTGCCAGGCCCATGAATCAGGTCTCAGAGCCAGGAGACTGTCTGAAAACTCAGAAAGCTTTAAAAATTTACTTTTATTGGAATTTTTTATTTTCTTTTGGAATTTTTTATTTCTGACATTGCCCTGCTTTTCCAGGAAGCAGTGCTGTTCCCTGAGAGCATTGCCACAGAGCATCAGTCCCTGGTGCTGGTGAAAAGGCTCCTGGCCATCTCCATGTCCTGCATAACCTTTTGGATCTTTGAACCCATGATGTTCACATTTTTAGTTTTCATTGGGAGGCTGAAATTAGATTTGTTGATTTTCATAGAATTATAGAATTGTTTGGGTTGTATGGGACCTTTTAAAGACCATCAAGTCCAACTCCCTGCCATGGGCAGGGACACCTTCCAGTAGACAAGGTTGCTCCAAGCCCCATCTAACCTGACCTTAAATATTCCAGGAATGGAGCATCCACCTTCTCTCTGGGCAACCTGTGCCAGTGTTTTACCACCCTCATTGTAAAACCCATACTTACGTCTCATCTAAATCATCCCTCCTTCAGTTTAAAATAGTTTCAGTGTTGGGATTTGGGTTTCTTTTTCCATGTAAACTATCTCATATGTACTTTGGGGATCAGAGCTTTTTAAGGAAAAAAAGTCAGAACCAAACTCTTGACACACGATCCCAAGAATTAGTGATGCTTTGATTCATAAACATCTTTATGATCATTCAAAGTGTGAAATGTCTCCATGCATTCCAGTCCATTCCAGTTGTCCCTTATGGCATAAGTTACCCTGAAACATGTTCACATGTACTTTGTAGATTCGGTTGACGGCATAGAAATCCCAAATTGGTTCTTGATCCCCTAACCCCAGAAAGCCACTGGTCAAATGTCAGGTCTGTCTAGTGCCTTTTGGATGAGGGGTGTCGTCATCTGACCTGCTCATGTCTTCAAGGACCCCTTGGTTGAGTCCTAAGGTGTTACTAATCCCCCTTTTCACCTGTAGAACAGGTGTGCCTTTTGCCATTCTGAATGCCTGGAAGCGCAAGTAGAAGGAGCTATGTGGAAAAGCTTCACAGAAAGTTTATTGTGAGCACAGTCATTGGAACATCACTTCACATGGATGATGGTGAAGTCTGAATATGGAAGGGAAGGTGTTAGGGAATGGTTGAGGATGGAGTGGAGAGGAGGAGAGGATGAAGCTGCTGGTGGTTTGTAATAAGCTGTAAGTCCATCCCTCCTTCTGGGAGAGGCCAGGGCTTCTGAGGAAAGCTCTGACGTTTGCAAACCCAGTAATAAGCTCATCTGGGACTCAGTGGAAACCCAACATTTCTGCTCAGGAAGGACCTTCAGATAAAGCTTGTATCCAAAAAAGGGAGGATGGACTGGCTTAGTTTCAGTGTTTGCCCAAGAGCTGTGATAAGGATTGTAACTATGTGCTAAATCTGATTTTGCAGACCTCTGTCTAAAAATTCTCCGAGAAGATAAAAGCTGTCTGGGATCATTGCAGATAGTCAAGTGGTAAGTGAGTAACAGCGAAACCAAGACAAGATTGTGCTGAGTAGGAGACATCTGCCCCTGCATTCTTCTTCTTCCTGAACTGGAAAACATTGTGCCCTGGTGCCAGGGGAGCTCCTGCTGCAGCTGGGGGTGCTTGGCCCCCGCGTAAGCAGGACAGAATTAGTGACTGGAGTCATGTGGGTTCAAGGTCTGTGGAAGTGTTGTCTGCAGTGAGGTCATGGTCAGGCCCCAGAGCACATGTGGCAGCAGAGGTGCAGAGAGAGGGTAAAGACTGTCATGAGATCCTCTCTGTTGTGTTTAGTCTTTTCTGGTTTCACTTTGATAGGGATTCTTGCACTTGTTTTTCGGTATGTACAATATTTTATCTCCCTCTCTAAGGACCCCACAGTTTTCTTCAGGATGTATTTCACAGTTGGCATGTTCCCAACAAGCAGAAAAACTGTCCCTGATGTGCTAAGGAGATACCTTGCTGCACATCCTTTGACTCCAAGAGAAAATATCTGGCCGTTGCTGCTTCAAATAATATTTACTACTTTGAGAAAATCCATTGCTGTAAACTCTGCATCAGATAACAAAGATTTACAAGACCAGACATGTTCAGATTGAGCTGAGCTCTGTACAAGGCTGATGGGAAAAGAGCCATCAGAGGTCTGGCTGGGGAACTGGAACAGAGCACTGAGCAGGGATGCAGTCAGAGCCAGCCTTTGGCCTCCAATCCTTGTCTTTGTCAGGATTCAAGCAGGCTCTCGGCTGACAGGATAACGCCCCAGAAGTATAAACAATTCACAGATGCAGAAAGGAAGGTTCTGCCTTCAGGACTGACCTGAAAAGCACTTCACAAGCCCCAAATATTGTTGGTTGTGTTGTCCTAATTACAGAAAAAAATGCCCTTTAACCCACATCTAATGCGTGTGTTTACAGATCAGGAGATAAATGTTGCTGGTTAGTATTAACATGTTTTTTTCCCTGGCAGGATTCAAGGTTGTTTTGATGCTTTGGAGAAGCAGTATGTAAGTGTTTTTATCACTTTTTTAATGGAGTGTCCTATTTTTTCATAAAGTAAGGACAAAACTCTCCTTCCATTCCTGATGTATTTCTGTTGTGGTCTTTAATGCACACAACAACCTTTACAGCTGTGGGACAGGGGAAAGACCCTGCCCTGAGTACGAAATTTGGGATTTTATGCCTGGAGCTCAAGTCCTGTCCACTTCCTCTCAGCTCTCCTGTCCGTGGTGTGGGAATCAATTTGCAGCTTGCAGTGGATTTCCCTTAATTCTGTGCTCTGCATTTGTGTTCTTACGTCTCATGGAGACCCTGCCAGGCAGAACTCAGATCTGGATCTCCTGCCTGTTTTTGTTTTCTTGAGAGAGGTTCTATGCTTCTGCTGTCCTTCATCTCCTTTTCCTTGATCTTTCCCCTTCATCTCATCTTCTCTAAGCCTCCTGGCTTTTCTCTCAGCCACAGAATTTATCCTTTTTTTTCCCTTTAATTCACCAAATAAGGTATGGAACTGCTTCCAGGACAAAACCAGCTAGCAAGTGCTCATATTCCTTGCTGATTCTCACATAAAAGCTGCCCTGCACAGGAAAAAGCACCAGTTGCTGTCCTCTGTGTCAGCACTCTTCACCAGCCCGTCTCCTCCAGACCAGGTGGAGCGCTGATTGTTCTGTCACTGATGATCTGAGTGTTTCTCAGACATCAGTACAACTGTCAGTGTGCACAAGATAACTAACAATGTTGTGAACACAGTTTAGTGCTTGCTGATAGCTCTAGGAGGTATTTAGCCCTTTGTTATTTATGAGAGACATAAATTAATTGTTTGACAAGGATTAAGGAAAAATTTAGGGATTTAATGCATGTTTTAAGATTGTTTTTAAGGGCAGTCCCACGTGCAATCCCTTGACAGAGCATAAATTAAATACCTTTGGGGAATTTCCTGGCAGAAAGCAAATATTAACCTCCAGTAGGGACAGGTGCCCTTGTAAAGAGTTTTAAATCGGTATTTGGGGATTTGTTTGAAAGGAGTCCCAGGAGATTACTAAGCATGGAGTTGTTTCTTGGGAAACTGTGAGTCAAGCCAGGCAAACTGGCCACTAGGTGTTGCTGATGCTGTGCTGGGAAGAATATGCTAAAAGAGTTTTAACTCCTGGTTTGTTGAGTGTATCTATTCCTTCTCCCTATGTAGGCAGTCGGGGTTTGATAGGATTTGCTTTTCCTTGACCACTAAGGTTAGATGTTGATTTTGTGTTTTGTTTTGATTTTCCCTCCTTAGCTACACGTGGCTGTCCTTGCAGTAAGTAAATGAATACAAAGTGTTTTTCTCTCCCCTCCCCTGCTTGAAAGAGATACAGAGTCAAGGTTGTGTCAATGCATTTGTGTCTTTTTTAAGGAAAAGCCAAAATGTGTATGATTTTTAATACAGCTGCGACCTTTCTTAGATACAGTAAATGTGGAGTTCAAGGCTGCATGGGAATGTTTTTCTCAGCATATCAGACCTCTGACTGAGGCCCTATTTGTGTCCTTAAACTCTGAGAGGCACTTGCATGTGATTCCTATCATGGAAGCTGCTGTGTCCTCTACATTTATCCTGCAAAAGAGTCCTCTTTATTAATCTGATCCTGGAGAAACCACACACAACCATAGGCAGCTGTTGGCCCCAGACCCCTGCAAAGCACCAGGAGCTGTGCTCACCACAGTACTCTGTGCATCATCTGAGCAGTTAAATCCCAGGCATCAAAAGCTGCCTGTGAGGGTTGGAATGGGACTTAACCTCATTCCTCCAATATGGCACACGAGTGTCTTCTACCTGTCTTTGAAGTGGTAAGTATTGACTGCTGATAGAGGAAGGCTCTTTGCCAGCCATTCCTTTCTCTGATCCCACACTAGAGATAGCACAGTCTCTGCTGTAAACTGAAAATATCCTTGTTAGTCACTGGTTCAAGTTGTCCCAGGGAGAATGCCCTCACTGTGCTTTCTTGTAACAGATTTACACCAATCCTGAGGTAAGAAAGAGTCTTAATTAATCTTTGTGGCAGCTGAAGGCATGGGTGAGTACATTTGTATTCAGAGTGGAGTGGAGGCTTAAGTCCTACCCTGACATAGCTCCTTGGTGACCCCATTTCTGTTCCTGTGCCTTCACTCTGGAGTGCCAGCTCAGTGAGCTGCATTATGATCAAACACCCGGCCAGGGCCCACCAGGGCCTCAGGCAGGGATGTTAGCAGACAACTAATGGGCATGTTCACAGTTTTGTTTTAGTTTCCCAAAGAGAAGAAATGGNGCATGTTCACAGTTTTGTTTTAGTTTCCCAAAGAGAAGAAATGGGAAGTTCAGCATTACTCATTTGCAAACCACCTTTTTAACAGCTCTGATGAAAAGAGCTGGTTTGTCATGCAGAGAGGTGTAGGACAGAAGCTGGGAATCCCTTCAGACCTGGATGGATGTGTTGCCTGTCCTTGGCCTCTTGGTGTTACCTGTTGTGTTTATCTGGTTTCATCTGGGGGATGTGATCCAGGAGTGAGGGTCTGCGTCCATGCTGGAGATCAGGGAACAGCTTCAGACTCTTTGTATCTGAACCTGGTTCCAGTTCTGCTGCATGGCACCTCAGAGTCTGGGGACAGAGCAGGAGCTGAGCCATGCCAAGGCTGGGATTTGCAAGGAGGGCTCAGAGTTAAGAGCTCAGCTGAGCTCCTACTAATCAGCCTCATTGTCTCCGGAAAAAGTGAATTATAGGCATGGAATTGGTGTACAATAGACCCTTTCTCTTGGGGGGAAACTGTCTGTTTTTCCTAATTGTTTTATTCTCTAATTCTTTTAAATGGCAAATCACCCACTATTTTTGTCTACCTCAAAAAGACTCTGAGACCGGCTAAATTCAGCAACTTTTTCCCATGAAATATTGTTTGGATTTCCCTGTGGGAAGAGTCCTCCACGCCCTTGTCCCCATACAGAGAAAAGGATCAGGCTTCCTTGTGGCACAGGTCACCTGTGCAGCTTCCCAGTTTTCCTATAGCAAGGAACACTGGGAGAATTGGCCAGCCCTGGAGCCTTGCTAGAGACTGAAGTTGGAGAGTCAGGCCCACGGAGAAGATGGAAGGAGGAGACAGGAAGTTTGTGATTTTATTGTGATTCTTTCAGTGCTAGGTAAGATGTGGCTGCTAAGAGAATTTGCCAAGGTCTGTGCAAGCAATAATAGAGTTAAAATTGTCAGCATGTCACTAAATTAATGCTGTGTTCTGTCAGAGAGTGTGAAAGGACTCTCCAAGCTCAGGACACACCTTGTTTCTCAAAGTGATCCATTTCTGCTTCTCCTCTCTCGTTACATCTCTAGACAGTCACTGAAATGTATCAATTCAAATTCAAGTACAAAAAGAAGGTGCCCCAGATGGACATCAGCAGGTAAAGATTTGGGTTGATTTCTCAGGGTTACACTAAAAGTTGTGTTCTTGAAGCATTAAGAAGCTGCACTTTATGACTGCCCAGAGAGGTTGTGGACTACCCATCCCTGGAAGTGTCCAAAGCCAGGTTGGATGGAGGAACCTGGTTTAGTGGAAGGTGTCTGTGCCCATGGCAGGGGGTGGAGAAAGATGAGCTTTAAGGTCCTTCTGACCCAAACCATCCTGTGATTCTGTGGTTTGAGCAGGTCCAAGTCGCTAAGCAGCTGTAAATACCATCAGAGTTGGGGATATTCACATTACAGGGTATTAACTGCTGGGAGGATGAGCTAAATGCTCTTACATAGCACCACGACGCCCTCAAGGTACACCTGAGCCAGGGACAGTTGGCAGAAGTGGTGCCTCATCAGGGAGGCAATGCAGAAAACAGCCCAGCTGTTGAGCTTGCTGCTGGTCTCAGCTAACAAGTGTTCTTGCACTTCCACCAGACAGCCTTGTGCTTTCAGATGAAGCTTGCTCAAGTTTGAGCCCTTTCACCATCATCCTGTGCCCAGGATTTTTTTCCCTTGAGCATTTGCATGCGTGTGTTCTGCTTGAGCAGCCCTGCATGGGTGACCTGAGAGAACTTTCACTTAGGGTGCCTGAGCTGATGGTGCAAAACGTGGCAGGAAGAAGCAGCTTTTTGCCTGTTTTTGGCACTCTCTGTTAGACATTTAAAGCTGTGTTTAGTAGGCTGTAATCCTGTGGCGCTTCAAATAAATACTGTCAAAGGCCATTGGCTATAACCAAAGCAAAGAAAAATAATTAACCTCTTTTTACTTTGTTCTGCAGTTGTCCCTGGTGAAAGATGGATCTTGGAACCTGCCTGGACAGCAAGAGAGCTCTGCTGTCTTGTGTGCTCCTCAGGAAGCTCCTCCCCAGCACTCCTGGAGTGTGCCCTTAGCTGCTCTTTCTCTAAACACATCCAAATAATTTGTACCATAAGGCAAAATTATTTTCTTTTGGGCAAATCTGAATTATCTCTGGAATGACCTTTTGGCTGTGCCCTCCATTTCTGCTTCGAAGCTGCTGTCCATTTTCTTCACACTGAGGGGGAAAGGAGATCTGGGATTTGAAAGATAATAGATAGTCCTTGAGTACTTTGGGGTTTAAATCAGCCTTACTCATTAATTCCTAGAAATAAGGACAGTCCCCACATGGAGCTTGGGTGTCCATTGTGTCATCCAGGGAGAGGCCAAGCCAGCTTCCTGTCATGTTTGAATGTGCTCTGAGGCTCAATCCAGAGCCTGTGGCGTTGAATTCCTGGGCTGTTTCCTCAGGGACTGGCAGTGCTGTGGCAGGCTCATACGTGTCCTTGCAGTCTTTAATAATCCAGAGTTCTGGCACAGATCAGGGAATTTTGTCATCTTTGCTATCAGCTCCTTCAGCTGATAATGCTGCCTTTTACACCTGCAGCAGTTGTTGTCCAGTGCAAACTCAGCGTTAATCACTCTGGGAGGGATATTTTGTGGGGCTGCAGCATCACATCCAAGGAGCAAGGGGAAACTTTCTCCTAAATGGTCCTTGCCTTATTTTAGATGGATTTTGGAGGAATTCTTTGCCACGGATCCCACTCTTTCCAAGGTTCAGTTCTTTATCTTCTGCTTTTTGACTCCCTCCTACATCAAATTCACAGCATTATTCCCATAGTGAAGCAGTGCTGTTACAGTGACCTTTTAATTCCTATGGACCTCTCATTTATTTTTTTTTTTTACGAACTTTCCTTTTGCCATTTCTGATCTGCTACTCCCACAGTTTGTAAAGGTTATGGATATTCCACCTTAGGCACTGCCAGCATTTTCTTCTCACAGTACATTTCTGAGCATGCAGGATTTAATCGAGGACCACAGTGCACATCTAATACCACAGAGTTTGGACTTTATGATCTTAGAGGTCTTTTCCAGCCTAAATGCTGCCGAAATTCCATACCTTGGGAAGTCAAGCTGTTCCACAGCCACCCCATTTTCATGGCAAGCTCAACTGGAAGGGGGAATCAGTCTTAATTCCTTCCTTTCTGAGGTTGAGTCAGTCAGTCAGGCTTTCTCTGGGATATTCTTGGGTTAATTTTTACTGCATTTGATGCAATTTGGGGTGATTGTGTTGGGCACCCTCCAGCCTACGTGTAATGTCAAGGGTCTTCCAAAAACGTAATGAAGGAGCTACACATCTTTGTGACCCCTTCTCTTTGAAAGTTAGGGAAGTTCAGGTCCCTTAGTCACACAGTGATTCATCTGCTCTGTCTGAAGTTAGCTGGCTGCTCTGAGTTGCTCATCTCATCTACCTCAGTTTTAATCAAAGAGAAACTAACTCCTCTGGAGTGCCATTCATCCCACTCATGTCACCCATGGGTCTCTGTCTGGAGTGCTGGCTTGGAGCAGTCAGCTGACATTTGGATGGGTGAAGGAGGTGAGAGGAATGCCCCTTTGTCACTGCTGAAAAATGTGCCTCTGAGCTGCTTTTTCTTACATGGAATTGAGTGAGAACATGCAATTCAGTTCTCTTCAAAAACTGCAGAATGGACTTGAAAATAACCCCTACGATGAATTGGCTTTAGATGGGATCCTCAACTCATTCCTCTCGTTCCTGAAATTGTTTAGGCGAAAGGCACTTGTTTTATGGTCCTTTGATCCAATTTAATCATGTTCAAACAAGTGAGTCATGACATTTGTATAATGGTTGCCCCAGCTCCAAAGTCTGTTCAAATGTAAATGCCAGGCCTCTGAGTTTGGAGCGGGTGTTCTGCGGATGCCACCCCATCCCTGGAGCCTGTTTCACTTCCCTGTTTATCTGGAAATTACATAAAGACATTGTAGCTTTGTCACTGGTGGTTTCAGACAAGTCAGTGGGTGCTCTGTGTGTGTAATTGGATCGTGAATATTCATGTCTGAGGATAACAAATTCATTATTCTTCTTCTGATTGTAGCAACCACAGGGAGTTTGTGGCTGGGCTGTGCAGCAAGGATGTCAAACAGTCCAGCAGGCTTCTGCTCAGGACCCTGTACCTGCTCATGCAGGACCTCGGGCCACTGCCCAATGACATCACCCTGAGCATGAAACTCCTCTACTACAACGATGGTAGGTGGAGAGCAATGTGTGCCTTAGGGAAGAATTCCATCAGTCTTCATAATAAGTGAATAAAATAAAACATAGGATATGCTGTGAATAAAATAAAGCGTAGAAAAGGTGAGATGGAAGAAGCTGTTGGCTGATAGAACTGAGAAATGGTGTAACACAGGAAATCTGATGCGCAGGGATGGCAGATGTTTTTAGGAAAGGTTTGAAATCCATATAAGAAGTACAGCTGTGTGGAGTGAAAGGGAGAAATCCTTCTTCTCTGGGTTTTTTGAGTTTGTTTCCTTAAGGAACGAGCAATGTTTTGCTCCAGCACTTTAGTGGTATTTCAGCATCCTAAAGTAATTTTTTCTTTGAGCTCCCTGATGATGTTTGCTCAGCTCATTTTACCCTTTGCATTGTCCCTTCCTCCAAA
>VZUA01025778.1:0-11056 GCA_013401035.1 Horornis vulcanius | reverse complement strand
CGCAAAAAAAACCCCACCCCACCCCCCAGAAAAAAAAAACCCACAAAAAACCAAAACAAAAACCAAACAAAACCCTAGAATATTTTTAGTGGTCAATGTTACTCAAAGCTGGTTCATAAGTGTTCTTTCTAAATCAGACTAAGGAGAGATGGAACTCAGTTTCCCTGACCTCCTGGAGTTCCCTCTCCCTGTGCAGTCACTCCCAAGGATTACCAGCCCCCTGGCTTCAAGGAAGATGGCAGCCCTGGTGAGCTGTTGTTTGCTGGGGATCCTGTCAACCTCAGAGTGGGATCAGTCTCCACTGACTTCCACTTCATGAAAGTCAGAGTGACAACTGAGAAGAAGAGGGTGAGGAAGACTGACAACAGCCTGATCCAGAAGAATGGCCCTACTGAGATCTCCCACCAAGGGCTGGACTGTGAGGAAGATGAGGAGGAGGAGAGCACAAAGGTATAGAAATAGCTGTCTTTGATTCTCACTAGAAGAATAGAATTTATCTAGCAAAAACCTCCTTCAAAGAAACATTTTCTTTATGGATTTACCACCTGGGTGTATTTTTTAAGTTATATTATTAAGACAAAGCATCACTTGCTTTACAGAATCACCCTTCCCCTGTCGGAGCAGATTCAGATGAGCGTGAAGGGGACAAAAGTGGCACTCATTCAGGCAGGAAAACAGAAGCGTCTTCTTTTTGCCTTGAAGATTCAGGTGAATAAATGGCCAGTGTCAAAACTGAAGGAGCTTCTGCTCCTGGTTGTATCCCAGCATAATGTATTCCACACAATGTCCTGGTAAGGTGTCTCAGTGCTGTTAATAACAGTAAGTTATTTGAGACATTAAAGGAAAAAATTGTTTCCTGTGAGGGTGGGGAGGCCCTGGCACAGGG
This sequence comes from Horornis vulcanius, assembly GCA_013401035.1. NCBI lineage: Eukaryota > Metazoa > Chordata > Aves > Passeriformes > Scotocercidae > Horornis > Horornis vulcanius. The sequence goes on along the minus strand of VZUA01025778.1, from coordinate 10,170 downwards.
TGCCCAGAGCAGCTGTGGCTGCCCCTGGATCCCTGGCAGTGCCCAAGGCCAGGCTGGATGGGGATTGGAGCAGCCTGGGGTAGTGGAAGATGTCCCTGCCTATGGCAGGGTGTGAGACTGGATTGGTTTTAAAGACTCTTCCCATTCATCCCATTCTCTGATTCTGTGATTCTCTAATATTTAGATTTTGGATGAGTTTGTCAGGCTGTTTGAATTTTGTGTCAGAACAGACAGAACTGTAACAAAGGTCTGGTTGATTATGCTTGGTTCGTTAACAGAAACATTTAATTTTGTATCAGTATCTTTACACTTCTTTATCTCAGCAGTTTTTTTGAGATATGGAGGAAATGCCCGGATCATCAAAACTGAGTTACATTATCTCCATGTTCAACAAAGCTCTTTTCCTTTAGCTGTTACAATTTGACTTTTGCTGATAACTTCCATGTGGGAAAACATACGTGAAAATACATGAGAAAAAAAGCCTTTTCTGTGGCTTTAATCAGCCCAGCCTCTGCTATACCATGCTGTGTTTGACCTTCGAGGCTCTGGGATATAGCCTGTGGAACAATACCATCTAGTGACAAAATGGTAAATAGCATTCCTGGGATTGCCGGGCAGTAGGATAAAGCAGCTTTCTGCCTGTGAAATCACCTTTGCAGGTTTTCCCCCGCAGATTCCCCGATGACTAATAAGGAATTAACTCATCCTGCCACTTTTGTTGCTCTGGGGATTTTAGCACGATCCTCCTACTCTAAACGGTTGCCTGATCTCATGAAACTGGGGCACTTTGGACTCCCCCTCAAGTTTTATTGAAACTGTCTGAAAGGTTAATAAATATTAACCAGGGGAGATGTCCCCTCCTTTCCCCCACCCCTCACACTTAGGAACGTCTAGACATAAGCTTTGTTTTCTTAGATCCAGGTTAAAAAGGAGGTTATAATCCTGCTGCAAACTGATGTTCAGGTGATGAACATCAGCTCATGCTGAAATCTTTCTTTCTAGGAAAAAAACTGCCACTGCTGGCAGTGTCTGAGAGCAAAGATTCCACAATTTCATGGGATTTTTGCCTCAGTGGTTTAGTCAGTCTTCCAGATTTTTTTTCTTTTAATTAAGTACTTTGCAGCTAATTTTGCTTTGCTGTTTGGGTTGCAGATAGGAAGAATAAGAGAGGAATAAAGGAGATGGACAGGATGCCTTGTTCAATGGCGTGTCAGCAGGTGAGGAAGCTTTAGTGGTTCTGAGATACTCCAGGCACAGGAGAATTCACTGCCATGGATCATTGCGTCATCAAAGATGACACAAAATTCACTAACATGAGTGTATTTATTGTGCAGGGTCACAGTACATACGAGGTACAGAGTAGCAGAGGGATGTAAACATAAACTGGAAGCATTTAGGAAGAACCTTTCCATGATCAGTTTATTTCCTCCACCCAGTACCAGAATTTGATTCTGTTCTCTGGAGCTGGTACCTGTGAGCAACACACACAGACTAAGCCTTTCTCTGTCCCAGCCAGGCTGGTTTACCTGTGGGTGCTTTTTGATTAAGGATCTGAAATCACCACCCTATTTTAAGTTTGAAGGGTGTATTTTTTGCCTAATATGGTCTTCACCTCTCCCCTCTTGCTTCCAGACTTTTTTTACATGTGAGTCACAGGTACCTAGTGAATCCTGTCCCTTTTTGGTTAACCCTCTGGGGCAGGAAGAATTATCCCCTGGAGGTACTGATCTCTTTTTTGATGGTTGTTGGGGCAACCAGAGAATTAGGATAGACCAGGTAGCTTGTTTTAGATAAGTAAAAAATTAATTCCATCCTGAAGGCTGCCCAGCCAAACCCTGAGTCACCATCAGAGCCCAAACTCATGGGCATGTGCAGAGGTTTGTTCAGTGACATGGCCAAATCTCTGAATACCACCAGACTTGCCACTTGATCCTCCTCCCATTCAAATTAGCTGAGAATCATGTGAGCTTGAATGGTCAGAAACGGCATCTTTACAGGATAAGTTAACGAGAGGAGGAAATTGTTACTAAAATTTTCCCTGCCTCTCTTGAAAAGAATCCCGGGGTGTCTAACCCAGACAGCAACTGCAGACTGCAACTCACCCTGTCATTGTAAAGGCATCTGCGAGGTATTTGCCTTGACTCTGGATCTTAGAAGTGAACTTCTGTGCCTAGGCTGGTATTTTTCAAACTTTAACCACATTTTTTTTTCCCTCTCACATCCTCCGCTTTCCTTCTGATCATTGTTTATTCTGTCGTCTGTGAAAACAGGAGCCTTTTTTGTTTGCAACTCATGGTTGCCCCACTGATTCATGCTCTGACCTTCTTTTGGGGCTGTCACGGTGGCCAGCAGAGCACCAGACACCTCTCTCAGCATGTGCATTTCATTAGAATTCGGTAGCAGGAGTGAGAGTGTCTGAAGGTGGTGGAAACAGCATTAGTTGCTGAAAAATGGAAGAATCACTTTATCCATCATGTGCTTCCAAAGACTTAAAAAAAAAATCCCAAGCCCTGGGAGATTCTTTTCTTAATGTATTCTTTGATACTATTTTTAAAACCTCATAGCTTAGAAGCTGGCTAATATTTCACCTAGTTTAGGGAAAAACAAAGTCAAGCCAGTAGTTAGAATCATCACTGTAAAGCCCGAACTAATAAAAATTTGACACTCTTTTCCATATGAGAGGGACTTTCCCTTCTTTTCTCAAAGAAGTGCTTAAAACAAATGACCATTGTGTAGTCCATGTGAATCAAGAAGCCGAGCTGGTGGGTGAAGTTTGTCCTAAAAAATGAGGAGAAGCTGGGATGGATGGGATGTCTCAGGTGTTGTCTGACAGGGTCAGATGTAGGTGAGATGGGGAGGAGCAGACCTGTTGGGGTGTGGATGTGAACACCTTGTTGCCACCCAGACACTATTAATAGTGTTTTCCAGCTCTTGGGTTGGGGTGGGAATGCCAAAATTTTCTCAACTAACTGGAACAATTTGGAGTGTCACAGAAAATTGCTGTCTGCACAAGGATTTGATATTCAAGAAGTTTTGAGTTCAAAACCGTTACCCACAGTTACAAGTTGCTTTTGGAAATGTGAGTGATCACATTTCTGCTCTTCAGCCGGAATGAATCCTTCTGATTGCTTGGTTACCAAAAATAAAAACTGGAATTGAGTTTATTGGTCATTATCTTGCTGACCTAGAGCTCTTCAGGAAAACTAGGAATGAAAGTATTAAAGGCTTATTTTTGTCTAATCGACATGGGAGAGGCGAAGGATGTGGCTCTGCCGAAAGAGTAGCAGCTCTCCCTGCCCGGTGAGAACTTGAACTGGCCTTTAGGAGTGGTCACAAAGAGTCTCTGGCAGAGGGCTTTGCAGGTTGGAGAAAAATTTCCATGTACTCCACTGGCTTCTTATCTGCCATCTCATGATTGATGATCCTTGGGATCAAAAGAGAAATTGCCCTTTCCCAGGAGAGCATCTCTGCACTTAATCATCCAGAGAAGGCACCAGCATGTAAATTAGCTCACCTCTCGGCTTCAGGAGCCTTCTGATTGCATCAGCCAGGGGTTTGTTCTCCTGTGCTATCTTTGTGCATCTTCCTTCTTTCCATTGGTATTTTAGGAGCTGTGAAGAGTTGGGAGAAATAAAGAATTGCTGCCCATTAGTTTAACTTACAGAACTCTTCTGATGAGAATGAGGCCCTGCACTAAACTTAGGATAACTTCTGAGTTCTTCAGCAAACTCTTCTATCCTCTTGTAAAGAACATCCTTTAGTGTCCTTGTCCTGAAAATTGATTTTAGTCAGCTTTGTCTTCATGTAAGCAAACATGCTGTAGTGGAATGAGTTTGGAATGAAACAGAACTAGAAGATGAGTAAAATCTGACCATGTGAATGCCTCTGCAGACTTTTATCTCCCATCTGAAAGCTGTGGGCTGAAGTTCTGGGGTGGTCCTTGGAGCACAGTCTCCGTGCAGAGTGAGGCAGCCGTGCAGGGAGCCCTGGCTCGCCCTGAGCTGAGAATGCTGTGACTGTATCAGCACAGCACCAGGCAGCTCTGCCTACCAACTTTCTGGCTTCATCAGCTGCTGCCTGACTCTGCTGCTGGGCTGGCTATGCTTGTAGACTGCTGTGGGATGTGAGGGAACATGTTGACACTTGGCATTGTGTGGGCATCCCAGTGGGAGCAGTGATGGCTGAGGGATTCTGCTCTGGGATTCACTGGCTGCTGTAGGCAGGCTCCTGCCATGTGGATCAGCTCTCCTGACAGGAGCTGTCTGCGACTGAGGTTTCAGGGGAGAGGTTCATACCTAAGTGTTATGAATCAGGGCTGCTTCAGGCCTCAGAGGACAGTCTGTCTGGCCTCCAGCTGCTGCTCCTTGTGCAGAAGACTTGGCTACCTGGCCATGTGCTCTTTCTCCAAGGGATTGTGTGGACACAGACTTTCATGGATGATGCAGTATTACCTGTCTGGTGTGCCAGGGATCGGTGTCAGTTACCCTGAGAGAGACCTCAGAGGCCCTTCCAGTGCCCAAAGGGACTCCGAGAGAGCTGGAGAGGCACTTGGAATAAGGAATGGAGGGACAGGACACAGGGAGTGGCTTCCCACTGCCAGAGAGCAGGGAGGGATGGGAGATTGAGCAGGAATTGTTCCCTGGCAGGGTGGGCAGGCCCTGGCACAGGGTGCCCAGAGCAGCTGTGGCTGCCCCTGGATCCCTGGCAGTGCCCGAGGCCAGGTTGGACATTGGGGCTGGGAGCAGCCTGGGACAGTGGGAGGTGTCCCTGCCCAGGGCAGAGGTTGGAGTGAGATGAGCTTTAAGCCCATCCAGCCCAAACCATTCCACAGCTCCTGTGCCCTGCTGAGCTGCAGTGCTGTACACAGCTTCTTTCTGACAGTAAAGGTCAGCACAAGTGTGTTCAACTGCAGAACAACAGCTTGGAGATCAAGACCTTTGTTGTCTGATTTTTCCCAGGCAAACCATGTTCGGAAGTGCCACGATAGAAAGCGGTTGAAAGATGAAACCTGCCATGTGCAGAGCAATAGGAAAGCATTTTTCTGTGGCAATGTCATTATCTTGAACTTTTGCAGAAGAGAAAAAAAGCAGCAAGGTTTATCTCTGTCTGTCTATCAAGAGAGCTGTATCTGATGAGAAGTTCCCAGAACATTTTCTCCTCCAAACCAGCTGAAGCTACACAGACCCAAGCAATGAAGAGAGAAAGACTCAGAGATGAGCTTGCCTCTTCTTCTGAGCTCAGGCCATGCTGGGAGGAGTGAGACAGGGAGGTCAGGAAATTCCTGGCTTCTCTCAGTTCACGTCAGACCCTCAGCTGTATCTTGGGGCCATTCATCCCTTCCATGAGTTATCCATGTCTAGCATGCAGGAAGCAGTTTCCTAGTGATCTCTGCATGCAGAGGTGAGGCCTGTCACCCCACAGATCCAGAGAGATTTAACCCTTGCACCCTCAGATTCCCTGGCAGCTCCCCCAGGGACATCTGTGGGAGGACGCGGCGCTTCCGTGCTGGCTGCCATTCCATGTGTTCATGCCGTGCATTCTAGCAGCCAGACCCTCTGGAGAAATCTACATAAGTTATGGTTGGACACGTCTAATATCCCATGAGGGGCTGCTGGGTAGCAGCCTAGTAGGCAGGAGTATCCATTGTCTTTTTCTCATCAGTTATAGAGTTGGAATCAGGATTCTAGGAAGTATTGTGACCCAGCAATGAGAATGTCCATCACAGAAGTGGACAGTGTGATTAAGGACCCAGGAGGAGATTAGTGGGAGAGGTATTGATAATTTTGTCTTCTAACAGGAATTTTTGAAGCATTTTTTTAATACTTTGGAAGGATCTGTTAATTAATCCTTTAAAATCTACAAGTCACACGAGACACAGAATGGGACGTGAGACAAGAGTGGCACTGAATGACAAAGGTTTTATCAGGAGCTGAGGAAAAAGAAGAGGACTGGTGATAGTCAGTGATGTGCAGCTGTGGTTTCCTAGACACAAAAACGTGACAGCTTTCCACAGCAGCACTACATTGAGGGTCTTTCATTGTTTCACCTGTGTAGGTTGGCTTTCACATTAACCAGCATGATCCTCCAGCACAGATAGAAATCAGGATGGATTCCACTGATGTCAGTGTGACCCTGGCACTGGAAACTGATGGGAGCCTAGTGTTGGGGTTTAACCATGGAGCCACCCCTGCACAGCTGCCAGGGTCAGTAGGGCCAGCTGGGGATCAGCAGGGCCAAGTGACCTGCTCAGAGCACAGGGAGAACATTCCACAGCACCTTGTCCTCTCAGGTGGTGAATATCTCCAAGGCAGGAGGCTCCAAAACCTCCCTGGATGACTTTGACCACTACTTAGTTGCCCTCACAGTAAAAAACTAAAAAGTTTGTCCTTATGTTTAAATGGAATGTATTTCCCTGGAAGTGCTCAAGGCTGGGTTAGATGGGGCGTGGAGCAGCCTGGCCTAGTGGAAAGTGTCCCTGCTCATGACAGAGGAGTGGAATGAGATGTGCTTTAAGATCCATTCTAATGCAGTCCATTCTGGGAATCTGATTCTGTGTTTCAATTCATGTCCATCTCCTCTCCTTCTTTCACTGACACCATGATGTGTCCTGCGACCCAGGGTTTTTGCTGTGCTTCAGGGCACAGAGCAGCCAGCCGTCAGTGAGCAGGCAGGAATTAGGTCTTAGGGGACCAATCTGAACCAATCCGGGTTGATTTTTGGAACTTAAAATTTTGCTGTGCAGTTGAGTCAGTGGTAGCTGCAGCTGAAATCACAGGATGCCCCAGGTCACTCTGATTAACATCCCTGATGATGAGAGTCCCCAGCACAAACTGTGTTGTCCTGACACCTGAGGGTTGCTCTGCCTTATTTCAGCAACTCAGTCTTGTATCTCAGCCCTTATTCTTCCAGCTTGCTCGATGGAACTGCACTTCTTTTGACATTCATGTGCTTGTGAATTTGTGGGGATAGTTACAAGGTACCAAACAAAACCCTCCGTGTCCTGGACAAAGGGAACTCTTCTGAGGGCATGAAATTTGCCAAGTGCCAAACCCCAGCATGGGGCAGCAGGGACAAAGAGGGACACAGCCGAATGCTCTTGTGCAATTTTAGCTGTTCTGCATAGGATGCCTTGGGAAGCAAAACACATGTCAGAAGAGCTGTAAATTTTCTTCAATTTATGCTGGGAATTTTTGGCCGGAATACATGGGGACACTGGGGATTGCAAATTGCAGAGCACAAAACTGGGTCCTGATTGTGTCTATCTAAGAATAGCAGTGTGGCTGTGGTCTGCTCACTCTGTTTTGTCCACCAGTCTGCCTTGGGAAGGCTTTAATCTAAGTCTAATCTATTTTTAGCCTGATATCTTCTCCAGACAACGTACAGCTGTCCTGTGAGTTTTATGCCAGAAATTAGTAACACTTGTACGATTCACAAGTTAGCTGTAGCTCTACAGGAAAAACTCCTGTGGCAAAATATTGCTTTTTTACACGTAGTAAAACAGGAGATTCAAACTCACTGTGTGTTCACGGTATGACCCAGACCCTGAACTCTGCCCTGGACTCAGAGTCAAGAGGTCAGAGAGCTGCTGCTGCCTCTGCTGCTTGCTCTGGGCTTGTCCCACCTGTCAGCATGCTCCCATTTTAGGGTGAGGGTGCAAGGGGGTGCACCTTGTCCTACCTGCTTTTACAGCACCTGGCTCATCCGTGGGGCTGAGGTTGTGTAAGAGGAAAATCAACATTCTCACAGCCCAAGCTCTGACATCAGTTATTCAAGTGAAGCATCCCAGTACATGGGAAAAATTAGAATTAATTAACTTCGGGAGGCTTTGATTGTATGTTTAATCAATGGGAAGGATTTTCTGCTTCTCACCACACCATTGAGGAGGTTTACTTTCTGCTTCAAGTCAAATAAGCACACGTCAGATCTGACTTAATCCCCTTTGGAGCAGCTTTTCTGGGGAAGGAGCTGGAGTGTTTGGTTAAGGACAGGAGCTGAAGTTGGACCTGGGGTCTGTTCCTGGCTCTGAGCTCCTACGTGAGCTTGGGCAGGGACAGGCCAGGACACGCTGGCTTTGGTGAAATACCTCTCACTGTTGACATCTGATTCATTGCATGGGTGACTAGTGCTTCCCTAGAGCCCTCCATGACTTCCTTGGATGTTTTCACTCCTCATCTCAGGTTCCAGCGAGGTGCTTGTGCTGCCTGTGGTAAAGGGCAGGAGAACTGGGGGGAGCTGGAGTGCAAGCAGCTGCTCATCGTGGCTTTTTGTACACCTCACAAGCATCCCATCCATGCAGGAAATTCTGGAGGAATAGCAAAGGGGTAAAACCTTCACTGAGTAGCATTTTGGGCTGTGGAAGATCCATTCCTCAGTAGAGGGAATTAAAGCACCAGCTCTAGCTAGGTTTAGGCTAAAACAGAAGGAGAGCTGCCTCATCCGGGTGATGGGGCTGGGAGACTGGGAATTGTGCCCCTGCTCTGTTGTGTGGCCAGCAGGACAGGGTACAAGCCCTGCAGCTGTGTTAACACTGCAGAGGTTTTGGCTGCAGTGTTTGCTCCTCTGAGCCCTTCACTTCAAAATGAAAAAGGAAGCAGAGAGGTTAAAATCATGCCTGGGAGAGGAAGGTAAATAGCTGCCAAAAATGCCAGTTGGAGCAGCTGAATATCAGGTGAGGAGCTGTAACACAGAGCCACTCATGGCTTTGTCCTCAAGCAAACACACTATGGGCAGCCTTGGAAAGCTCTGTCAGCCTGACTGTGCAGGATGAGGGAGAACCTGCCCAGCCCCACTTTGGCACGTTCTTGTTTTCTCTGTTTTTAGGGAAAGGAAATCGTACTTTTGCATTAAGCAACATTGTATTGCTCATAATGAAGAGGAGGGAAGAAAAACAATTTGAAATACGATAGAGAGGCAAAGCGAGGGTGTTTCAAAGTATTTTGCTGTTAATCCCTAATCAGAGCTATTTCACACATTAGAAAGCCCATTGCTATGCAGAGATTGCCGAAGCCTCATTCCAAGGTCAGATGCAAAGCAAGCCTTGGTGACGTGAGCGGGGAATTCTATAATGACCACATCTTGTAATCTGGAGACCTTGTGCTCATCACCGGGATGTGTTCTGGAACAGCTCTTTATTAACTCCTTGTGCTTCCTCTGCTGCAGTTCCGGGGCTCCTCGTGCCTTGCAGTGACACTAGAGGGAGGTACTCCTGTTTGGGAGCAGGAATTCTCTTAGCACTCCTTTCCCTCTCCATTCACCCCGCTGTCATCCAAGCGAATTTTGTTTTGGAGGAGAAGCTCTGTGCTGTGGTGTGTCCCTTCAGCTCCAGTGAGAGAGGCCACATTGCCAGACTCTGCTTCGTCCCTTCTGGGTGGGCGACAACACACGTTGCTCTCAGCAGCTCCGGATTATTATTGTAGAAATGCAAATATGTGACATGATAAGGAGGATAAGTGAGTTTGTCCCCTGGCACAGCCAACACTTCAGCTGTCGTCCTGGCTGTCCATCTCCCTGTGGTCTGTCTGAAGTGTCTGTTCCATTGACTCACTTATATTCTCACATATATTTATCTTGTGTTTTTTAACCTCTTGGTTTGCAGGTTCAGAGTATTTCTGGGAGAGGTTTGTGTCTTTCTAGAGGGAAGTTAAGCCTTTTGGAAAAAAGCTTGCTTGGCTTAGTTATTTTTCACAGACTCACAGGTAGTTTTGAAGCCTGAGATTGACCAGCTCACACTGAATTCCCTGATGTACAAACAGAGGGACTGTGTGTCTTCTCCTGAAAGGCTGTGACCACAAATTTGACCTAAGTGCCCCCTTGTTTTCCATATGTTATAATTATCTGAGGTTGGTGGAGAAATAAATGCCCTATCACCTATTATATTCCTCAGAGATCTCCTTGCTTCTGCTGTTTTCTGTCAGTGATGGGGAGATGGGTCCTGTCCCTTTGCCACCAAACCCATTCCCTGTCCCTGTTGCTTGCACAACTTTTACATTCCCAGCTCCATCCAGTACTCCAAGTTTTGATTCCTTGCCTAATTGCTTTTCTGGAGAACAGGATCACACTGAGCAAAGCCAAGAGGATTCAGGCACACACATGACACTTTTGGAAGCTGTACTTTTAAACTCATGTTGCAGGAGCGTGCCCTATGAGAATGATCCCAGTTTCTGATGGTTG
>VZUA01025776.1:1948-21560 GCA_013401035.1 Horornis vulcanius | reverse complement strand
CCCTGCACTGTGGCACAGATTAAGTGCTGGAAATGTCGCCGGGGTGTAGTAGTTCCCACTAGAATATGCCTTTTTGCCATATTTATTGTAGCATACAGGTGAAAAGATGGGGATCCTACAGGGCATAAACTCCACAATTTTTGGTCCCACCCAGGTTGCATATTTAATGGAAAGTGTGTGCAGGGGTGAGGAGGACCAAGTGAGGAGGCTCCACAGGAGCCTTGGGGAAGAGGCATGTTTGAAGAAGGCATGGAGGAGAGAAAAAACACTATCCTGGCAAAGTTCTGTGAAGTTGGTGGAACTGTACTCTGAGCTATTTTCAGTACTGTTGTACCCAAAATCAATTAGGTCTGTGTGCCTGCTTGTTTCCCTGTGCCGTGCAACCATCTGCATCCAAGTCCTGGGAGGCATATTTGAAGGTAATGCCCAACCAGATTACTAAGGGAGAAATACTGGAAGTTTTCAGGAGATGAGACCTGGGGTGTTTTAGGAGGCTGCAGGGCAGGGGAGCCACTGCAGGGGAGAGGGGCACTCGCAGCAGACACTGAAGCTACTTAGCTAAAGGGGAGATGGTTTGCTTTGCCATATATTTGTAGGAGCACTGACTTTTTGGCCAAATATTTAATTTTTCTTTAGCAGCTTATCCTTCCACAGCTGTCAGCATTGCAGCAAAGCATGTGGGAAAATGCTGCTGCTGAAAATGGGAGTTGATAAGGGGAAACTTTTCACAAGCAGGTGGTTCCTTGTGGTCCCAGGACCCACTGAGTTTCAGTCAAGTTTATTCGGTTACTCAGGAGCTTTTGAAAAGTTACTGAAAGTCTGTCCCCTCTCGTTATTACGGGCTCCCCAGCAGGTAGCTCAGGCTTCTATAATCCTTAAATCAAATATGACAGCTTCTCTCCTTTATTGGTTTTCATTTTCCCACCAACTTCAGGGTGGATATTTCTCTTACTCCTTGTTGCCAGTGAACTGATGTTAACCATTTTAAAAGAAGCAACAAATATTATCTGTTTTTGTATTCAGTGTTGCCAGCTAATGTCAATTGCTGCAGCTTTGTTTAATCCTGGAGATTAAAAAGGTAGCGCTCTAAAAGGAAAGCCAGATCCTTGCTAAATGCAGTAGTATTATTTATGACTGTGTTTGCTTTCTGTTTCCCAAAATCTCCTTTGTAAAGTCAACACTTGGCATTAAAATCTGTCTTAAGATATCAGGCTGAAGGGTGAAAGGAAAAGAATCCAATAACTTCCAGCAGCACATTTTCATTACCCTGGAACTAAAAAAGTCCACTAAGAAATAGTGGAATGTTTCCTTGAAGCCTTTTTTTCTTCACCTTTCCATACATATTTTCTCAAGCAGTTTAATCAGGCAAAAGCTTACTTTATCATTTTACTTTTTTTTTTATTATTATTATTATTATTATTTTTATTTTTTTATTCCTACAGTGGTTCCTGACCTTTCGGGAAATTGCTTATTTAAAATGTTGCAAAGAAAGTGCTGTCAGTTATTTTTCAGGTTTTATGTCATGATTTGGGAAAACTGACCTTGATTTACTTGTGCCATTAGAAACTGCATGAAAGGAAAAAAAGAGCATTTTCTATAGCATCGCTAAGTAAAACCAGCAAAGTCTGTCAGCCACTTTTTCCAGGCTGTGCACTTGAAAAAATGGGCAAAAAAATTAATTGGCTTCTTGATTATATTGATAGATCCAAAACAAATTTAAATGCCTTGACCTGGTTAGTGAATATTTCCTCACTAAGACCGTTATTTAAAATTCTTTCCTATATAGTCCAAACTGTATAACCAGGAACAGGAATGGAGAGGTGCCCAGAGCCCTGTTCTGTGGGAGGAGCTACAGTGGGGGATTGAAACGAAAAGGCAATTATTTCGTTTTTAAACTGTTCTTTAAATAAATGCGCGGCTCTGCAGGACACAGTAAGGATCACCTTTTGGATTCTGGGAGGGCAAGCATTGCCACCAAATATTTCTTTGCCCAGTTAATCCCTTTGGGAATTCTCATGTGCTTAAAATGAGGTGCCTGCTTGAGTACCTTCCCCAGTCTGAGCCACTGGCCAAGGAATAACAATGATGCCGATAGCAAATGCAGCAGGAAATAAGCTGAATATCAGGAGTGTTCAGCACCCTGTGGCTACCAGAGTTACTGGGCATTTGCACATAATTTTTAAGACTTCTTCCTGCTCCCTGTGTTCTCCTTCCACACAAAAGCTTCGGGCAGAATCCTACTTTCCTTTCCCCTAAATAATTGTTCCAGCATATGTGGTGAATTTTTTAAGTAGAAAAACAACCCTATAAATACATCTAGCACCCATTTCTCCATTGCTCCATCCATTCCTCATTGATTAGGAACTGGAGAGGCTCAAGAGGCGCTCACAAAGGACTGATTACAAAGTCAAGGAGAGTGAGACATTCTCCAAAAGGGCTTCTCATCTGCTGCTGCCGTGCTTTTCCTGCAACTCTGGACCATGCCTGTAATAGCTTTGCACCTTTTTCTTTTTTTTTTTTTTCTGAAGAACTCACTGAACAGGATGCTTATTCTGGGAAGCTCCTTTGAGAGGCTGGAGGTATTTTTTAAGAGTCATTCCCTGCGTGTTTAACATGAGCAAATATTTTAGAGCTCCACTTTGACAGTTTTAGGTAAATGTAACTGTGGTTTCACTCTACATAAAGAATCTGGACATTTCACTTGTAGAATAAAAGAAGTGGTTTTCTTCTAGGCGTTTATAACACATATCCTCTGTAAGCAAAGCCTCTGCATTTTGTATTTTAAAAAGAGTTCACAGAAAGTGTTTACAAATTGCATCGTGTGCAGTCTGTGGTAGAATGTAGGCTGGCTGTATTTTATGGGCATGATAAATATAGCTTTTGGTGAGAGTCTCAGCTGTAGATGATAAGTGAAGCAGAACAATAACAGCAAAAACTCCAAATTTGTGTACTTTCACCTTCCCTCCAGATTCTCACTTGAGAATGAAAAATCAGAAGTAAGGACAGACAACTGGACTGTGTTTTGCAATAGCAAAAGATAATGTGCAGTCTTCTCATTTGGGCAAAAACAGGTTAAAAAATACCAGATTGTGGCATAATTACCAAATTACGATATCTAATTTGTAGGTTTAACTTGCTAATTATGTGTGATACATGGGTTGTGAAGGAAGGAATACCAAGCACTAGAAGCTTTCCTTTTGTCTTTGGGAATTTGTTTCGGTTAGGGGGAGGAAGAGGGAGAAAATCTGTCTTTACCACATGCAACTGAGCTTTATTCTCTTGTGCCAGGTGGAATAAAAAATAACTATACAGAGTGGCGGGTGATGTGTTCGTTTTGAGAGAAATAGAGGGTGTGATAGGCATTTTGCAGGGTTCAGATGCCTCTATTGTATGTACACGTGCTTTTGTGAAAAAGAAATTCTTAGAGCGAAGACTAGCACCATGAAGTTTTTATTACCAGGGTGTGTTTCCAATGGCTGTCAGGAGTGCCAGTATTTAAGATGAAATTGTGTGCAAGTGGTAGCCCTGTCTGCACAGACTGTTGCTCCACTTTTTTTTTTTTTTTCTCTGCTTTGTAAGTAACTGTCAGTATTTGCTAGCCAAAATTAAGCAGGACTATTTACCTTGTCAAAAATGCATGCTTTTAAATTAATTCTGAAGTGGGGAATATACCGTTCTCCCCTGCAGTCGATAGACAGGGTTAATACTCTCACAGCTGAAATCTGGGGACTGGAGCAAAATGCAAATGGCCACGGAGGAGGCTTGAGAAAACGGCTGCGTGTGGACTTGACAGTGAGGGAAGCGAGAAGGAACAAAATGACCTACATTTGCTGGGATGAACTTGGTCGTTAATGAAAGAGAAGGGCATACAGGCATTTGTACTTTTATGTGTGTACATTCATAAAGCTCACACTTGCAGTAAACCCACAATCTGTCTTGAAATCATTCTAAGGTATTAAATAGCTCTCTATACAGCAGATGCATTTGAGCTGAATCTTCTAGGACTGCAGCAGCTGACTTGAAAAACTCAGTCAATATTGGCAAAAATTGAAGTACTGCCTTTTTTGCTCGTGTACATATAAACATTTTAGTTGTTAAGGGAGGTGTTTCTCTGCACCTTTTAGCTGTGTTTTAGTTAAAACAATCCAACCCAAAACAAAATACCAACCTAATCCTGGAAACTTGTTTCCTTTTATTTCCATTTTAAGAACTTGCACCCCTTTGGAGAGGGAAGAGGGAAAGTTGCAGCACACGCTGATTACCCGTTAGGAATAACACAATGCACTCAAACGAAAGCCTCGTCAAATCAATACCAATCCTAATGCATGACGGATTTAAATTCACCTAAGAACTGTATTATACCTTGGAGATAAGGGAAGTGGTTGCACTGAGCTTAGTTGCATTAATAATAATAATTACATATCAAATTAAATACATTCTGCCCCATATACAGCAGATTTCAGCAGTAAAAGCTTCATTAATAAGAGATGCAGAAATGTGTTGTATGGAAGAATGAGAACTGAACAGGGATTACAAATTCACTGTTTTGTTTGTAGGTTACCCTGACACTGTGTTATTTCTTTCCTCCCATAAATTCAAACTCTTGAAGAAAACTGATTATGATGGTATTTATTGTTACTGGAAACAAGAGTAACAAACCATATTGTTGTACCTTGGANAGTTAGATTTCCATTTTAAGAACTTGCACCCCTTTGGAGAGGGAAGAGGGAAAGTTGCAGCACACGCTGATTACCCGTTAGGAATAACACAATGCACTCAAACGAAAGCCTCGTCAAATCAATAGCAATCCTAATGCATGACGGATTTAAATTCACCTAAGAACTGTATTATACCTTGGAGATAAGGGAAGTGGTTGCACTGAGCTTAGTTGCATTAATAATAATAATTACATATCAAATTAAATACATTCTGCCCCATATACAGCAGATTTCAGCAGTAAAAGCTTCATTAATAAGAGATGCAGAAATGTGTTGTATGGAAGAATGAGAACTGAACAGGGATTACAAATTCACTGTTTTGTTTGTAGGTTACCCTGACACTGTGTTATTTCTTTCCTCCCATAAATTCAAACTCTTGAAGAAAACTGATTATGATGGTATTTATTGTTACTGGAAACAAGAGTAACAAACCATATTGTTGTACCTTGGAAATCTAACTAGCTCAGAGTTTAGAGCACATGTGGGAGGACCAGTACAGTAATTAGGGGACATCTCAATCATTCACAGCAATATATGTTTCAGGGAACTGTATCCATGCTCAAAAGCCTAAGAAATAAATATGTATAGTTTTAGAAAATAGGTGGCAAATGTGCATTCTGAAACAGAGGAAAGGCTGAAATTGAAATGTCATAACCAGACAGGCAGATGCAGTTTCCAGCGAGCTCTTGTAATTGCAGATGCATTCTTGTGATAGCAGATCCACTTTCTCAGTCTTGCTTATTTTCTCTTTGGTCTGGTATTTGGACTCAGAAATACCTCAGGTCTGTAATATTCTTACTGTCAGAAGAGCCCTGCAGCTGACTGCGGCTTGAAGGGGATGTCCTTTCACAACAGGGGGGCATTGAACAAATATTTAAGGAAAAAGGGGAACAGAGAGCCTGGAGAAGCTATGCTGCAGGCAAATAATCTGCTGTCTAAGGGTGTAAGTGAGACATCCTGGGCCATTCCTGCCTTTCTCAGTTTCTTTATAGGCTGTGGATTTCAGGGGTGCAGCTCTGAAACTGCAACTCCCTGNCTCCACAGAGAAAGGAGAACCATCTCCTCGACACTGTTGCTTAAGTACAGGGAAAAGCTTACCTTCCAGCATATGTCATAATTTATCTGGTTTTTCCACAGTTTTACCTTGCATGGCTCAGCATGAGTGGAACACGTTTGATTTGATCCTAATTATTTTTTAATATATCTTAAATCTCAGATGTGGAGACAATTTACATTAATTAAATTTCAGTTGGCTCTAAAATTGTCATGTATCAATTTTAGCAGCATTTGTAGAGAACAAGATAGAGGATTTAAATTACACACCATATGGGGCAATGCTAGGGACATTTGCTATTGTGTTAATTGCTTAGAGCTACATTTTCTATCCTCTTTCTGAGTGAGACATTTGCTCTCATTCTTGCTGAATTAGGTGAAGAGTTTCTTGCTTAAATGGAGTAAGCACAGATTTCTCCCCCTCCTGCTGGCTTTTGCTCTGCTGCAAGGATCAGCTTTTCGGAGGGTCTCTGCTGCCATTAGCACCAGCCTCAGCTCTGCCTTTGCTGGGAGGCAGAGGCAAAGATATCTGAGGGGTCCCTGGCTGACACACCATGATCTCACAAATCATCTTGGGGATAAAGAGCCTGCTAACTATGAAAATAAGCAGCCTTCTTCACTGCCAAGGTGGAGACAGGCATGCTTTGTTGGATCCTGAATGAGCCTGAATTTTTCAGGCACGTTTCTGAGAGCTGTCATCACAGTTGTATCTCAGCTTTGTTGGTACAACAGGGACAAGGCCGACAAGTGATCCCCAGCCTGCTTCTGCTGCAGGGGAATTAACATTTGCAAGGTGCAGATACCAGTTTGTAGGTCTGTGTTGAGTGTTGGCAGAGAGGTGCCAGACATGCTGCTGGGCTGGAGTCAAAACCAGCGGGCTCCTATGGATGAATTTGTACACATAGGGGTTATGGATGCCACAACTGGCCTGGGAGGAGAGGGCTTTCCAGGGGGAGCTGCAAGGTAACATCACCCTTTTCCTAAAGTTGCAAGTGATGTTTTGAGCAAGACTACTGAATCAGTGCTTTAGTTTGGGGGAAATTAAACTTAAATATCTTAACAGCTCAAAGAATATAAACTAGTGAGTAGCATCCTCTTGAGAACCTCGGGATTAGGGATCCACTCCTTGGTGAAACATCTCACTTTTCCTTGTCTCTTTTAAAAGGTCCATATCCTTCTTAAGTAAGAGACATAGAAGGGGTCAGATGGTTAGAGGAAAATTATTCAGTATGCTCAGCAAAGCTTTCCTTCTTGGAGACCTCTCCAGGTGAGCCCTCAAAACCTGAACAGGATACAAACAGAGGTCTAAGTCCCCATCTGAATCTCTGCCAGACAGAAATTTTTGCAAAAGGACCCCTTCCAAATACCAGTACAAATCAATTTTTTGCCTTGCAAGAACAGAAAACTCTTGAAGGTTTCCCCACAGCTGGCCTCAAAGAAGTAGCAAAATAAAACACAGAAAGATGTTAGGGAGGTGTTATGTGCATCTGTATCTACTGGTTTGCAGAACCTTTCTGCTTCTGTCTGGTGCTTCCTGCTTGGCAATATTGTAATGGGATTCTCCCATATTAATATTTTAAATGAATAAATAAATATCTGATGAGATGCTGTGGATCTCTGCAATCTTTTCATAAATTCTGTGGAAGGCAGAAAGAGAATTAAAGATGAGATTAAAACAGCCTGGGTGATGTATTTCTCTGGGATGTGGTAAAGTCTCTAGGTATTTATGCTGTGCCGTTGATGTTACAAGTTACATCTATATTAAAAAGCATGTGGGTCTCTCCCTATCTGTAAAGGCCATGCAGGCTCTCTGTCATCAAAGAGGGTCCTGATTTCTGCTAGAGCTGTCGTGATAAAAATGATAGCCTATAGCAGCATACTGTTCTTAAAGCATCAGCGGTTCTTATGTTCTCACTTAATTTTGGTCTGAATCTTTTCTGGCAAGTAAGTCAGTTGTATGGGGATCTTGTCTTCCTGATATTTGGGGAAATGTAAAGCATTTTTTTCCTCTCTGGCTCTGCATTGCAGTGTCCTAAACTCTTTTGTTAGAGAAAGGATACTGAGCCTTTATCCATAGTTAGAGAGAAGCACAGGGTGAGAAAAGATGATGGAAAGAAACCACCCTATCTCCATTAATAGAAGTGAAAGCTCCAAAAGCCTGTCTGAAATGCTGCTGTACTCCGGGATAAATACTAATATTAATTCCAACATTATGACTACATCATTTAGCTGTTAACACAGATCACACCTGCTAGACTGAGTTTATTCATAAAATGAAGTTCCTGGTTTCTGCAGGACTGTGCAGGAGCCTCAGGAGTACCCTGCATTCGCCTGACTGCTCCTAAATCAGGAGACCTTATCAGGGCCAGGCATTTAGACTGCTCCTTCCCCTTCCTTCCAGATGTGCTGGAGATTAAAGATTTGGGGTTAAATTCTCCTCTATCTCAGATGCGAACACTTCTGGACGTCCAGGACCCTATTTTAAGTTCACTTTAGTGCTAGTGTGAAGAGGATTAGTTATTACAGGTAAAACCACTGCATCTTGAGACATTCTCCAAATGAAGTCAGGTATGAACTAAAAAACCTTTTTTCATCTGGGAATAAAATGTATGTTTTTTCTATTTTTTTCTGGATGAGAAAATACATTTATCTTTCCCTGCTCTACAGCACCATATGAGTTTTTAGGGGACTAGGGGAAAAGGATGGGTAACCCCTCCAAAACTTGTTATTTATATCTGTTCTTTATCTCTGTCATGTCAGCTGTGACACAACACGACCGAGATTTCTGAGTAAATTCCGTATTTAGGTCCATTATTTGTTTCCTGTATCTAACATGGGGTTTTGTTCGATATTTCTAAATGGCAAGCATTTTTCTTGATGCAAAAATGTACAATTGACAAACTGCTGTTGGGAAAAGCAGCATTATTTTCACCAGGAAAACTCTTAATAAGAATAAACTATGACATTTAGTCATTTTTCAAAGTGTTTCTCACTGAAACTTTAATAACCTCCTGCTACATATCCTAAGTCATTGCTCAGCACCTACTGTGAGCCTTCCTAGCAGGCAGCTGTGGTTTGCAGGCAGATGGAAAAGTCTCATCATATTTTGGCCAGGTTCTACCTTTGACCTTCAGCTGCATGTGAACAGAAAGCTCCCAGCTCAATGCTGGAGCCCTGTGGTCTCCAGAGTCATCAGCTCCCCCACAGCTGGAGCGAGGAGCCACGAGAGGGGATAATTGCTGTGCAGTTTCCAAAACATTTTTCTGCTATCTGCTTCCATGTTTGTGCACCACATTTCTGGCTACCTGTATTCATCAAATTCACGCTTGGAATAGGCTACTGGTTGCACACTAATAACCCCTTGTTCTTTAATGCTCTCTTTCTAGTTAATTAATCTATTTATGATAATAGTATGTCTCATTTTGTGCTTTCACTCTAGAGGGTGTGTTTGTATTATCCTGCTGTATAGTGTTGACTGGTCTTATTATCATTTATCATTAAAGGCAGCAGCAACACTCTGGCCTGGCCTGCCAATAATTTTTCAATTAATTGCTTAGTGGTTGCTGTTTTCTTCCCTTTTGGTTTTTGCCAGAAAGTACAAGGTCTTTGAGCTTTCCATCAGACTTTTTCGTTTTTTAAACTTTGCAGCTTTTTGCAAGCTTTTTTTATGCTGAGGTATCTGAAGCCTGTGGTGTGTGGAAAGGACACAGGAGGGCAGGCAGGCAGGCAGAGTGGGCTGTGGGGGCAGCATCGAGGAGGGCAGACAGGAAAGGCTGTGAGCCAGCAGTGCTCTGGGTTATACTCCCAGACCGACCCTTTGTGGGGACTGGAGCCCCAAAGGGCAGTCCAGGAAGTTGTGCACCAAGCCTGTGTCTGACAGGTGGCACACTCAGGCCTGGGGCTGGGGTAAATCATAAAAGTTCAAGGGATGGCTGCAGCCTTGGACATTGCCAAGGAGTGACTGAGAATAGAAGAGTTGCTGAATGCAAGTGTCTGGGTTTTGCTTATATGTGATCCCCCGTGGAACAGGGTGGCAGTGACAAGCTGTAGCAATAGGTTTGTATGTTCAAAGTTTTGCTTTGACCTAGCTATGGTCTGTCCCCCTTGCCATGGGGCAGCTGTTTGCATGTTGAGTTCCCATTAACACTGGACCCAGAGGGGCCATTTCTACTGTCTGCACCCACCCTGGATAATTGCAGAATGTTAAACAAGGCCACACCCTTGGTACCAGCAACATATTGCTCCCAACTTCCACTCTGACACCGTGACACACACACTGCAAAGGACCATAGCCATCAGCAAATGCATCTGTGCCTTGGCTGGCCAGGCTGCTGGATTAATGCTTGCATTTGTCTACATTTCAGCCCTCTGGAGCCTTCTCAGAAAGGATGACAGCACATGGGTTTAGAAAACAGGATAGCTGCAAGCCACTAAGTACATCTAATGAGGGGGTGTTAGTGAAATAATTAGAGCTGATGATTAGTAGAAATGTTTGGATTTTCTTTGTTTACAAGCACTTCATTATAGGCTTGACCTGCTTACCTTAAATTAATTTTGTTTCCAGCCACATGGCTACTTGTTTCCTTCCATTCTCCCAAGTGTTTTATTTTTAAGCAGATTCTCCTCTGGACTGTGTTCATGCCAAGTTTTGTCTTATGTTCTTTATCAGTACAACAATATGAAATATTTAAAAAGAAGTTATCACTGTGCCAGTATGAAAGATTAAATAGGTTTGTCGGCCTTGGTTCCTGAAGGAGGAAACCTGGTAGGCAGAAAGAATCAGAAGAAACAGCATCAAATATACAGATGTAGAATTGGATCAAAACACGGGAAGCTCTGCTTCATGCTCAACAGCTTCCCCCTTTGTCATGCCAAAGGCAGGGGGGAGGGAACACATCTGTTTTTGAATCTAAATTTGCTGTTTGAAACTAAATCAGCCTTCCCCTGCAGAAGAGGGGGCAGCATTCTGTGCCCTTGTGCACACACAGAAGCACTGCAAACGCATTGTCACCTTAGTGGCACCTCTGTGTTTTACCCTCAGCCTTTATTTCTGCTTGGGAAATCAGCTGGCTTTTACCCACACCCCTCTGAGACCCTGCATAAGTCGTTTAAGCCTCCTGATTTAATTTTTTTTTCTCCTGTTATGCCAAAACTCCCTCCTCCAAAAGATGCTGTCAGTGTGTGTGTATGGCAGCTTCCCGGCATGTCTGGTAGAAGCCTCTTGGGGGACTGATGGGCAGGAGATGGCTCAGGCAGCTTTGCACAGGCAAAATAATGGTGTGTCTAGACAGGAGAAATGCTGAAGCAACATTCCCAGCAACAGTGGTGATGGCAGATAGCAGAGCATGCCCAACCCTGCCAGCTATCAAATGCCCTTTCTGTGAGTGCTCACTCTGGTGCAGGCATCTGCCTTTCCCAGCACTTTGTTTTGGCCAGGAAGGAGCCTCTGTGTTGGCTGCCCCACTGAGGGAAGCTCTTTATTCCCAATGTGGCTTGTGCCGATGAGCTTGTTTGTGTGCTGGCAGCAATGCACATTTCCTGCATGTGAAGGTTAGGAGGGGAGTGGATGTTAAGAAACTATGCAATGGTTTCAGTACCACGTGGCTATGATAATGTTTTAATTCTTGTAAAATAACGTACATGACAGAGGTGGCCTCAGAGAGGACTGATAATGCCTGCAGTGTGATAAGGCATGTGTTGGGGGCTTTTTCCTATTTTGCTAGCCATATGACTCATAGAAAGACTGTGAAACCATATCTAAATTTTCACCCACTTCAATGTATGGCTTTTACTGTCAGTACCCTTTGATCATCCACGTAACTCTTACATTCTTGTTAGCATCTTTGATGTTTGCCTTTGTATGCTAACAAACAAAAACTGAAGTCTACTGATTGCATCACTATGTTTTAAAAAGCATTGAACAAATAAATGCTATAAGGCTGTGATAATTTTAAATTGCTATTGTGCAAGTTGGCTTTGTACGTGCATTACACTAACATGCATTTATCTTATATAGGTCAGCTCTGTTATTGTTGAAAGGCATCCATGTCAGATTGCTGAGGCATCTCTCAGAACATAAGAGGGCCCTGTATATAAAATGTGTATGGAGCATGTAGAGAGCCTAAGTATTCAATGTTAGACATGCAGGTTTAACCCTCATCTTCTGTAAGCCAAACCAGCCAGTATTTGGAAAAAAGCAGCCATGCCTTTGGGCACAAAAGGTTTCCTTTTTTGTAGTCTGCAGCAGGAGTAGTAAATTCTAAAGGAAAATGTAAGGTGAGTGGGAGCACCCCACTGATGAGCTCTGCAAGTAATCAAACATCTCTGCAGTAACAGGTAGCTGGTACCAACAGTGTGGAGGGCACATTAGCAAGGCAATGCTGTGACAAAGGAGTTGTCTCCTAAGGAGACAGAGTCTATTCCTGGTCTGGAAATTCAGTAACAAGTAGCCTTCTGCATTTTACAGTGGCTAAAAGCAGGTTGTTAGAAACAAAGGCAGCCCGAAGAGACACCTCTGCTACTTCCCTCCCCTGTTCTGTTCAGTAGGGAGGCACACAGCTTTCACCTAGTTTTGAGAGGTAGGAGACCCCTTTTTGGCAATTCTAGGCTTGGGCAGGCAGTGCTGCCTAGTTGTTAGTAAGAAATGCCAATTGGGGAGCAGCCATGCTACCAAGGACTGATAAGAAGCAAAATTATTTGTGACTGGTGAGAACCAAAGTTGCTGCAAATCATTTCTGGTTTTATCTCCTGTTGTTGTGCATAATGACACCTTTCTTTCTGTCACCCTATCTGCCTATAGAGATGGAGCAGGAGAAAATGAAAGTAGTGTACTCACTACTCAAAGGCTTCAAATGCAAAGGTTAGGGAGGAAGCATTGCTGTTGACATGGCTTTCTGTAATGAGAAACTGAGGCTAGAGAACAGAGGTCATGCCCAAATGCTTGTGTGGTGCTGGTGAAGCACTCAGTGCAGGGAACATTAAATGGCACAGGAGGATCATGCTGCCACAGGACTCCTGGCTAAGACAGCCAGTCAGTTCACGGCCAGGCTCTATCACTCCCATGAGGAATCAGGGTGTATCACATGCCTGGAAGCTGCAGGGATGTTGTTTGCTGTGGATCTGGTCTGGGCAGTAAAGTGCCATGGTCACACGCTGCCTAGTGTCAGGCCATCTGCCTCCTTGAATACCAGCCCTTGGGGGCGATTGCTCCCTGCTTAGCAGCCTTGTTTCTTCCTATGAAGAACTCATGGGAGAAGAAGTAAGGAATAGAGACTGGTTTGTTTCAGAGATTAGTTTCTATTTTGCATGAAAATTTTCATATTTTTTGAAAAAAACAAACCTCATTCCCCCTCCCCTTTTAAAATCACCACCAGATTCTTCTGCTTTTAAGAAAGTTTGCATTTTTAATAATTCTGTACTTTGAAATTAACTTTATATTCTAATAACCCCTTCCTCACTCAGGAACCCTTGAATTTTTGAAAACGAAAGAGAACTCAAGGGTGTTGACAAGTGCATGTCTTCAAAACAGTCCCAATGGTGCAGATTTGGAAGCATTTATGAGTTCGTTTGATAATTCTTCTGCTGAGCTACTTTATAACTTCAGGTTCCAAAATACTTCCCTGACTCTGTCTCAAAAATGAAATTTAGGCACTTAAATCATAAATCATTAGGAGAAAAAATTTGCACTGGTAATGTATAAGCCCTTTTGAGAGTATGACTCCATGTCTTTGGCAGCAAGTCCATAGACCCCACATGTCAGACAACAAAGCAGCTTTTTCTAACAAGAAAATCCCCTCAACTTTGGGAATTAAACTACCGTGACACCCTACAAGTCATGTGCTCTTTGCAGCAGCCTGTTGTCAAAGCTAAACATCTTATTCAGGTCCCACACTGCAAACCAGAAGCTGCTTAGGCACTCCTCCAGAAAGAGCAAAGTGTGACAAATTTCTTCCATGTCCTCATGCAACAAAATCGAGGAAGAGTTTTAAAGTGGTACTCAGAAACAAGAAAAATAATTTGTGTAGCAAAGTTAGATGACCTACCTAATTACACAGTAAACAGGTACATACATAGGGGAGAGGAGTTAAACACAGATCCTGATCTGGATTCTTCAACAGGAGAGCATGGTTGTTTGGCTGGTTTCTGCAGAAGAAGAGGAAAACTGCACAGTCAGGCAACTGCAAATATGCCAAGCTGTAACTCTGAGTGTGCCCTGCACTAAGCCTGCTCTAGAAATAGTTTAGATGTTTGTTTTGCCTAGACCTGGAGCTCTGCTGTTGCAGGGCTGGCAGATAGGAGTATAACCTGCAGGAGATGTTCTGGAGAGGCAGCCCAATTCTTGGCTGGGCTACAGAGCAGGGGAGACATTTCTACCCTCTGTCTGCAGCCTGCCTAAAGGTGAGTTGGAACACCTCACCACATCACAGACTATAACATCTACACAGAGTGTTATAACAGGTCCTTTTACCTGTGCATCCCTGTCTACTTTCCCTGCCACATGATGGATGCATCCTATTCAGCTTCCTTTTCTAGTAGTCCAGGATCTTCTTTTACTTTCACATATTTACCTTAGGGGTAAGAAAAAAAAATAAAAAAGGCATCAATGAGCTGGTATTTCTTCTGTATTTGTAATATGTGCTTGGCCTGGGGGCTTCTTCTTTTTCCAAACTTGGTGCTGAGTGGATGACATACATATATGTAATTTAAACCACTCATTGAGGTATGAGTTGGTTATTGAGCACTGATATTTAGTGGATTCTTTTCCCCACTGCACAGACTACTCCCATTAAGGAGTCCCTGAAACAGTTTGTTCCACAGAGCAGTCATGGAACAGCCTTAAAGAGAGTTTCAAAGTCTTATCTGTTCCTCAGTCATATTATTCACTCTTTTTCTGTGTCATGGATTTTGCTGATCAAAACCACTG
Organism: Horornis vulcanius; assembly: GCA_013401035.1. Classification (NCBI taxonomy): domain Eukaryota; kingdom Metazoa; phylum Chordata; class Aves; order Passeriformes; family Scotocercidae; genus Horornis; species Horornis vulcanius. Next base: position 6,866 of record VZUA01025776.1, on the reverse strand, counting down.
GTAATAATTTGTTTCAGGCAGCTTTGTAGCCTTCACATCCCCTCATCTCCTGTAATTTGCTTGTTCCTGGTGCACAGCATCAGATTTTAGCAATAATAGAATCATAGACTATTTTGTATTCTAAAAGACTTTTAAAGATCATCGAGTCCACCCTCCCTGCAGTCATTAAGGACATCTTCAAATAGATCAGGTTGCTCAGAGCCTGTCCAACCTGACCTTGAATGCTTCCAGGGTGGGACACCTACCTCCTCTCTAGGCAACCTGTGCTGGTATTCCACTACCCTTATTGTAAAAAATGTCTAGTCTGAATCTTTCCAAAGTATTGAAAGGTCACAAAAGGGTCTTCTTCGAGCCTTTTTCTCTCCAGGCTGAGCAAACCCAACTCTCTCAGCTGTTCTTCACGAGAGAGGTGTTCTAGCCTTTTGATCGGTTCTGTGGCATCCTCTAGACTTGCTTGTCACCAGTAGAGGAGCAGAATCCCCTCCCTTGACCTGATGACCATGCTTCTTTTGATGCAACCCAGGGCCCATGTGGCTTTTTGGCACATTTGGCTTTTTGAGCTGCAAGCACGCGTTGTCACCTCATGTCCAGCCTCTCATCCACCTCACGCATCCCTTGCTAAGTTCAGCTCCAGCCATGCTTTGCCCTTCTGACCCAATCCCTACACAATCAGGTGGTGTCCCTATATACTTCTCAGGATATCTGTCTCTGCTTCCACTGCCTGTGCATTTCCTTCTCATCCTCCAGTTTGACTAGCAGATCTCAACTAATCCATTTGGGTCTCTTGCCATCCTCTCTTGATTTCTGGGCATTGATAACTCTTGCACTCTGCACAGCTCCCTGAGGCCAAGGGGACAGGCCTGCACAGGGAGACTGCCAGGATGCTGCCTGATCCTGCCCAGTTCTGCCACGTTGATGGGGCAGGGGGAGTTCAGTTCCTGCTCTCTGCAGCACCAGGGGGGACTCTTGAAATGGTTGTAAATAAATTGTTGTGATCACTTGATTATAAGTATCACAGTTTAATATTGAGTATATGTTGACTAATCAACTTATAAGCATACAAATAATAATGAATTACTAGTTTACAAATATTGGCTGATTATTAAACACTTAATTATTAGTTAGTAAACAGAGAAAGTATTATTCAAGTGTAACGTGTGAAATTGAAGATGCTTTTTGATGGTTTTCTCACTGAAAAGTGCCTTCATTCCCAGGGAGGGAAGAACCAGTTCAGTCCTTGGTTCATCTGCAGAGAGCGAGGGCAACTAGGCCAGTGGTGCTGCCCCACAAATTGCTGAGCAGGAGCCATGCATGTGCTGGGACACACAATAGGAGATGGGGAGAGACCTGCCCAGGGGTTCACTTAATCCATGAGGAAGAAGTCAGACTGCCTGTGCTGGGGATGAAGGTGCTGCCTGCTCTGCTTCTGGCTGGGGACAGCTCTGCCTATCCTCGTCAAATTCAAGCTAAATTGCACCTTCTGCTCATTAGAGCAGTGGGGGCTTTGACAAGATCCTAAGTCAATCACTATTCTAAGAATATGAACTGTCACAGTTGTACATTGTTGAAATATGGACTAATGAGTTAATGGACTGTCTGATCCTTGTCTGGAGAAGCCATGTGGACACAACCGAAAACAAGAGAAAAACACCCTATGTTTTTCAATACTCTTGTTATTATTATTGTGGTTGTTTTTGTGCATTTCTTATTCCGTTGCTTTGTGCTTTCAGGAAATTGTTATCTCAACCCCATAGGCTTCGCTTTTCTCCCTCCCTTACCTAAAGGGGCGGAGTAAGAGGAGTGGCTTATTTGGAGTTAAATTTCTGGCTGGTATTACATCACCACAGCGAGCCGAATCTGAAGGACCAGGAGTAACCTCAGTAGCTGGAAAAATAGTGAGTTTCAGATAGAGAAACATTTTTCATTATTTCCATATCTTCTCTCATTCTCCTGCTCCTGTGCTGTGGCAATAAGGACCAGTTTGATTTTTGGTATTCACAGTCAGGGAGCATTTGTGCAGGGAGGAGCATGAGCCATTTTTTGCAATGAATACATACAGACACACAGGTTCAGGAATTGCTTTCACCATTTGCTCACCCAGGCTGCTGCTGTGCCACTTGGACCTGGTGGACCTTTTCAGCCCCACAACTCTATTCCTATGTAGCTTAGCACAGAGCTGTTTTCTAACAGGCCTGCTTTTCTTAGCCATTTGCCTGACATAAAAGTGGTTTGGAATTTTTCTGCCTTTCTTTAGCACACATAGCTGCAGCATTTAGTATTTGTATGGGCTATGTAGGTTGCAATCATGCCATGAAGTCCCACTCTAGACCCAGACCCTGGGCATCCACTAATCCTCTTACCAAAGTTAATAGCCCCTGTGCTTCCATGATAAGCAAGAGTGAATAGAAATTCTCAGTCTGCTTTATATCTTGAAGTTCAGGACAGAAATTAACATACATGTATAATGAGCTATACTTATATAATAACAATATTGTTTTTAACTAGAAAAATGTTCTTACCATTTTCCTCCTATAATGGTATCTCCATTTAATTCTGCTTTTAACTTTCCATGGAGGCAGACATCCTTTGATGCTAATTCATGAATGCACAGTGAATTCCCGTCACTCCTAATCCCTCAGCCTCTCATTCTTTATAGAATGTCTTAATGCCTTCAACAAGGCCCATTAGCACTGGAAACATGGGTTTCCTTGGCCCCCAGCTGTATTAAAAGGAAGCAAAAGTGAGGGCCTGTTTATAGGATAATCTTGTCCGTCATCTAATCCTCTTTCATTTGGGTTTATTTCCTGTTGGGTTTTTTTAACCTCTTAAATAATTGCATTCTGGCACCAGCCATTCAGAGCACATTTCTCTGACTCAGCCTGACACCTGTAATGCCACCCCCTGGCACAGTTCAGGCTTTCTAATCAGTGCCCATCACTACTGCTGGTCCTTGTGCAGGCAGGTAGAAGCTGCACCTCTCTGTTATGGGAGGGAAGGCTGCTCATCTGCCAAGTTTGGTTACTTCCAACACAAATGCAGCCCCTCTTCCCATTTCCTCCTGTACTTTCTCTTTGGTTTAGGCTTGTACAAGGGATTTTTAATTGCTGATGGTTCCTGTTACATGCAGTTTATAAGCAGCTCTTGGGTTCCAAGTAGGAATAAAATGATGCAGTGTTAACTTTTTTTTCAGTTGAATCAAGGGAAAAATCAGCTATGATGCCAACTTAGATGCTACCAGTTAGAAACAAGTGGTTTCAAATGAACTTTGAAAGTCAGATCTGGGATGTAAAAATCAGCCTTTCCTTCCAGATATAAAGCAAACAGAACCAAGCCAGACTTTCAGACTTTGTGTACTAAGTATGTGGTTCTTATTCTGTAAAACATCATTTCCTTCAGTCAAGACAGGAATTTATAAGTGCTTACAGTTGCACTTGTGGACCCTCTTACATGTCTAGTCTAGTGCTGATTAATCAGCACTGATTGCTCTTACTTTTAAGGAAAAAGCCCCAACAACCTTTCTCCTCTGCTGAGAGTTGTGATAACTCATTGATTTCAAGGGCAGAATGGACTACTGACTTGCTTATCCTATTCCATTAATCAAGGATCATTGTATTTTACTAATTTCCTATTTTCCTCACGGTTTTGTTGAGTAGTTAATTATCCTTACTTANAGCCTCTTGGTGAAGATTCATATGAGCCCATTCCTATTCTGTGTCAGGAGAATGTACAGCGGCCATTGTTCCATGACAGTCATTATTGGAATGGGATAATGTCATTTTAATTATGTTTGTCCTTTGTTAGAAAAGCTTTGTTTTAGCACAGGATGGTCAAATATAGGTTCTCTATGCTGCAAAACAGAATTATGTGTCTCCACAGTGGATTAACCAGCACTAAAGTCACTCTTGCCAAGATAGAACTCTCCCTCTATGCTCTTCAAAGAGCAAAAATCTTGGTTTCTAAACCTGATGGGAGAAATCCTGTTCCTCCTAAGGTTTTGCCTCTAGACAGAGAGAATCCAACTGGATTTTAATCCATGCACCAAATTATCACAAAGTCTTAAGGTTACTAGGCTTGCTGATGCAGCAGTAATGCTCAGTTTTGATGTGTTTGAACGGGATGCAGATAGCTTCGGGCTTTGAAATTATTCCTAAATTTCAATGGTTTTGTGTACTGAATTTTCTAATGGTCATTTGGAATGTGACAACTTACTACAAATTAATATCCACACATCATATAAGTATTTCAGTGAGGGAATTAGCAATATCTGTGGTTGGAGTGTTTAAACATCTGATAAATCAAGTGGGTTTCCAACTTCAAAACAGCACTTTTCTAGATTGACACTCATTAGCAAATATACACTGCCAATGGTTAGTGCTTAATCACTATCAGTTGTTAACACTACTTATTAAAACAATTAGTCTTTAACAATTTTATTCTAAATTAGCCATGAGTGTGAATGAGGCTGTGTAGCTAACCCTGATGCAGCTCTCCATGCTTTCCATGGCTGAAATCCTTGAGATCAGATTCAAGAGCTCTTGCAGAAGAGAAGCTGGAAGAGAAGTTAATGATGTTCTTCTTCCCTGTTTTGCCTTATTATCCCTTCATTTTTTATGCTTCTTAGCTATCCCCAAAAAGTGAAGGGATGGGAAACTCACCTCCCAGCATTATTCATCCTATTTTTAGGATCTGAGTCTCCCTTTTTCCCCATTGCAGTTCCTTGCAATTTAGACACTTCTGCTCAGCTGCATTACAAAGTCCCACCATGCTGATGGTTTTACTGGTGGTACTGTGGCAGGAAACACTTGCACACCATGTAGGTCAGGCTGGTTTAGTGTGTTTATGTTTGGGTTGAAGGTAAAAAATATTGATTTTATTTTTCTTTGAATACTTATAATTTACATTTCAAACAGACCCTGTC
>VZUA01025752.1:1047-17826 GCA_013401035.1 Horornis vulcanius | reverse complement strand
GGTTTGGGCTAAGCCTCATAATTGTCATGTGGCCCCCTTGCCAGTGCCTCAGTTTCAGGAAGCTTCACTGCTTTGCTAGGACAGAGCTGAGGCTGGAGGAAAAACTCTGCTGCTCTCCCTGCCCTGGGTTTACCCTTGTTGCACACTCACACCTGTGGACCAGAACTGGTGATGTTTGCCTTTGCTGGGCTGTGACATGGTGGGTCAGGCACATCACTGGACCAGGGTTTGCCTGCCCTCCTGCTGCAGGAAACCCTTGAAGCTCTACTCCAGTCTCCTTGGTGTGACCCCCATGACCACAAAAAGAGAAAGTCAAGAAAAAACCTAATTTTTGCAAAAAACAGATGTCCTGTACAACCCTTCCAGTTCCATTTCTAAACTATGGCAACTGACTGCTTGGCTACCTCCTTAAATTGATTTTGTCCTACCTTAAAACTGAGGACACAAATCTAATGCATCTTAACCCGAAAGAGGACAGAGACATCCTTTCAAACCTGTAAATTTTGGCTCTGTTCTGCAAGGGAACTCATGTTTTTCACTGTATTCCCACCATGGAATGACACCAGTGGGCCTCCACTCCTGGTTAAGCACCCAAGTAAGTGAACAGTAAAGAAATGAAGGCATCACTTCTCATCTTGACGTCACCATCACAGCTGAGGTCACTATTTTGATGTTGGCCCTGTAAGGCCAACACAAGACACAGGAGAGCTTGGCAAAAAAAAAATCTGTAATTCTAGGGAGTATACAAATTGAATTTTAATATAATTCTGTGTTTTAGCACAACGCCAAGGATTTTAATGCCTTATATAATTACAGCAACTCTGTAGGAAAATGTTTTAACGAAGCCCACAGCTGTATGAGATGAGAGGTGTTTGTTTACAGCATTCTGGGACATTTCTCTGTAGTGGGCTGGTTTGGGATGAGTGAGGGGGATTGGGCAGCAGCAGTCCCTCTCTGAGTTCCCTGCATGTGTTCATCTGTAGGGAAGCACCACCTTGCAGTTATCTTTTCCTCTCAGAAACACAGAGCTCAGCCTATCTGCTTTAGTCAGCCCTAGATTGCTCTGTGTAATTAGCCAATTAGCAGCTGTTAGTGAGCCCAAAAGCATCTCTCCTTATCAGGGATCTCTGTAAGTTGCAACAATTTTTGGATGTTCATAATGCTAACCCAAAAAGAGGAAACACCTTTTATTTTGTTTGGAGGTTCGTGTGCAGCTGCTTTGTGCGGATTGTGAATCTGCACTGCCACTATCCAGGGATATGAAGCAAAATCCCTCATCAGGACTCCTGAAAATAGGATGAAACAAAATGTTAGCCTGGAAGAGGTGTAAGGAGGCTACTTTGGTCCAATATAGCTCATTAAAATTACTTTTTGAGGACTTAAACCTTGAATACTTTGTTTTCTGGCTAAAAATCTCAATGATCCATCCAAGACCTGAAGAAGTCTCCAGTGTGAGCGGATGGGGACAAAAGTGTAGCTCTGGGGCTGTTGTTGAGCAACTGGGCTGTGAAATGTGACCCTTGCAGTGTCTCTCAGGTTCACCTGATGGCTTTCTCCAGCCTGGGTGGGCACTGCCTTGGCTGTATCAGTGCTAAAAGTGTGAATAATTTCTGCAGGAATAGTCTGGTGGAGCAGAGATACCTCAGAGTCCTTGTGCTCGAGTTTGTTTTCTTTCACTCAGCGAGCTAGGTCACAGCTTCAGAGAAAAAAAAAAATTAAATATATACACACTGCTTTGCATTTTTAATGCTTATAAATAGGCATTTACCAAATGGACAGGGAATCCTTAAACAGCAGAGCAAATGTTACAACTTTAAGACAAATTGGTGCAGCAAGTTTTTACTGAAGAGTTCTGATTAATAAACCATTGCTTTGCATTTGGGAAATGTGGTGGACTTATTAATGTGGACTTTTAATCTCTGCCATGATGAAAATATTCCACAGTACTTGATCTTAGAGTTCTCCTTCTTAAATCTAACTTACATTTCCTGGATATCATTTTTAGCCTGTTATATAAGGTTTAGGCAAAGACTTTTATCAAAATGTTTATGTTTTAGGATATGTCTCTAGATGAACTTCTGTGTGAAAGCTGGACTGAAATGATTGCTTAATTTGTAATGGAAATGAAGTTTAAAAAACTGTGCAAGAGTAGATATGAATTACTGATTGGTCTCAGCCCCCTCCTCCCACTGATATGCATAAATTTTGTCACAAGGGAGATTCTTACATGCACGCAAAGTCATGGTTTTGTGGTAATTGTGGGGTGCAAGGTGTCACAATTTTTGCTGAAGTAGCCCTCTGAGCAGAGGTCTTTTCAGCCCATGTGCAGACAGGAGGCTGAGCTCTGTGTGGCTGCACTCAGGAGAGAGGGGTTGCCCCACCAGCAGCTGCAGTGAGGAACGTCCTGGACAGCTCTTGCGTGCTGTGGGTGAAGCTTGACAAGTCCAGCTGAGACCCCAAAATCTTCTTTATGTTTTTCTTGAAATCAGACAAGGGTTTGTCTTGAAAGGGACTTTTATGCAGTCCACCCCCGCCATGGGCAGGGATACCTTCCAGTATCCCAGGGTGCTCCAAGCCCTGTCCAGCCTGGCTTTGGGCACTTCCAGGGATCCAGGGGCAGCCACAAAGCCCTGACTTGAGACCTTGGAAAAGTTGTAACTTTGTAATTGCTTCTGAAAAAGAGAGAAAATGGCTAAAAATGGGTGAAATTCATCTTCTAGAAACCTTGAAGAAGGATGACTGGCTGTTGAACAGAAAGCTGCTGGTATCTTTCCTAAGTAAATGAGAGAATGGCTAAACACCATGGCAGTGTTCTCAATTTTCTGAGAGTTATGGTGAAAATCTACACATTTCTGGTTTCTAAGTAGTTCCACTGAATCTTAAACAAGGCCTTTTGGCCATGTCCAATGTCTGGGCAGAGAGCCCTAGCACTACCAACATGTGCATGCAGGACTGTGCTCAGCCATCTACAGCCTCTTCCCCTTAGCATGGAGTGACTGCCCCTGACTCTTTGCTCCCATTTTCCAGAGGATCTTTAGGAAAAAGGACAGAAAATTAAGTTCCCTCTTAGCATGAAATCAGGTGATGGAGCTGTTGGCTGGGCTGACTGCCTTGATGACTCTCTCTCACACAAAGTTTTTATAATTTAGTCTCCAGTGGCCATCAGACACTGAAGAAACTATAGGGTGGGGAAATACTTCATCCACACTGCTCATTGCAACTCATCCTTGCTTGAGTTGTATTTTAAGCAAAACCATCCTTTATCTGCATCCAAAGCTAACATATAGGGTTATATCAGATTTTTTTTTTTGTTACTGCCCCACCTGGGGCAGCAGAAGTGCCCTAGTTCCCACGTGATTCTCCATGACAAGGTTTTCTCGACTCTTAAGTTTTTTGACCCCTAATTGTGTTTTAAAAGTGAAGACAATCCAAATGCAAATTCACATCAGTAGTTATATTTCAGCAACCTTGTTGCTGAAATTTCTAAATTAAATACATTCTAGATAAAATAAAAAATCTTCTAGTCTGTGAGAAAGAAAATATTCCCCTTTGAAATCGTGCCTAATTCCATGTACAGTTAACCTTGCCTGAATGATTACTGCATTGCTATTGCAGCTTAGACATACCCAAGAAAAGCGTTTTTAAAGAATTTGTCACAGGAGTGGCTGAAAATTTTCAAAATCATCTGTATTGTGGATCAATGTGGAACCTTTAGCCTTGAAATATGCATTGGAAACATTAACATCTCTATAAATAATGTTAATTGTGATTATCATAAAGGAGTGCTATGAGTGTGCTTATTTCACNGACACTTACATGCTATCTTTAGAAATTTGTAGGCATAGGTGTCAACTTTTCTGGAAGTATTTAGCCTTGAAGGTCATGTTTTAAAAATGGGAGAGGCAGTTTTTCCTGGCGCCATCCTTGATGCAGCCCTTTTGTGATAACTATCTTTGAGATAACTTGAGAAGTGTTTGTAGAATCTGTGAGAATTGAAGACTTTTTCTTGTAGCTCTATGTTTTGGGGATATTCCTGCATTTGGATGCCACCTCTTGGGGTAATAAAGGTGAAGGTGTTACTGTGGTACTGAGATGCAGAGAAAAGAAAAAAAAGGGGTTAAAAATACCTCAAAATACCTCAAATGTTGGTTTTATGCTGAGCACTCTATTTTCCAGAACTAAATATCCCAATAAACTCCCCTGAGACAAGCTGATGCAGTAAAGCTGAGCTACACTTGATTGCAGTCAGTAACAGCGTAAAATCTTATTTTAACTGGCTTTGCACAAAAGCAACACCGAGTGCATGCTAATCACGCTGTGCTGCATTGATCTCTAAACAAAGAAATGTTTTGTTGGTTTTCCAAAGAACGGGCAGAAACCAGATTACCTGGATCTTTTGGAGGTGATTAAGATAGGAGGCTTGATGAGAGTGGTATGATTGCAGTTTGGTGCTGCCAGTTTGCAACACAGTCAGACGAGCCCAAAAGCCACTCTCAAACCTTGAGGTTTTTTGCATCATTGTTTTGGCAGGCTGCAAACCACCCCCCTTCCCCATTTTAAAACATATGGTGTTTGGGAACCTTGGATCATGGCTAAAGGCTTTGGGATGCACTCAATGTCTGAGGCTGGTCCCAAAACCACCCCATGGGAGGGCTTGGAAAGGGAGAACAGGCTCTGGGGAATGGTTTCGTGATTGCCCTCCAAACTGGAGCAACTGGATCTTTAGCACTGACCACAGCCAGCCATATCTGCATCTGCACAGTGTTGAGTTTTAGGGCTTTTTCGATCAGATTGCATTTTAATTCAGGCCCAGAAACAAAAATCCACCACTACAGATGTGTTTTGAAGATGTCCCAGGGTTCAAGGATTGGTTCAGACCCCTGTATTCCCCTTATGGATGGGGATGCATTTGATATTCTACCTCAAGCTTCAAATTTAGTTTCCTCCAAAGAGAACCTAAATCACCTGTACAAAACTGTATAAAATAAGGCTGAGAGAAAAAAGGTGGAAGTCATTGGGAGCTACACTTCAAAACCACATAGCTGCTCTCAATTAATCGCACTGATTATTTTTTAAATGTACATATGTAGTTGACCTTAACCTGTGTGCACAGCATTAAAATTTTCAGCTAACTAGAGAAATCACTGTTATTTTTTTATAATCAAAAATTTAAAAACACCTAGCTAGCAGATGTTAAGTTCAAGGAAGAGCTAAGCAGGGTCAAGTGATCAGTTTAAGTACTTCTTCCACTGGAGATCATTAATAACATAAATATGAATGTCAACATGACATTCTATTAGTTTCTTCCTGTCATCCTTCCCTCTGGTTTTTGAGGTGTGGTTTTTTGAGGTGTGGTTTTTCAAGGCCTGGTTTTCTTGTTCTTAGTGAAAATGAAAGATTCCAAGACAGGAGCGTTAACAAAGAGCTAAAACCTCATGAAAAACATCCTTGAAAGGGAGGGAAGTGTAGAGTCACTGATGGCTCATGTTTGCTAACACAGAATGTAAATTCATTTCCTGCTGTGTTTTTTTTCTAATTAATTGTAAGAAGCAGCCGAGTTCTGCTGCAAAGAAGGTTTCTCGATTTGTCTCTCTTGTGTTTGAGCTGAAATGCCAAAATTTTTAAATGTGACCTTTTTCTACATGAAAGAAAACAAGGAAATAAATTTTCTTCCAGCAATTAAAGAAATCAGGATGAAATTAAGTAGCAAGCGAACAGTATCATGTATATAAGTACAGTGAACACCCATGTAGGAATCAAGGAGCTGAAATGCCTTACAATATATCTTTTAAGCAAAGAACAAACCCCAAACTGTCCTCATTCAATATCAAGAAATACCATTTTGGGTTTGTCTGCTGGCATTTAAAAAAATTAATCCATTAAATACCCACTGGTTGCACTGGAAAATATACCATTGAATAATTCATTAGCTGAGGCCTCTCTTAGGGCTGTTGTCATTTCTCAAACAAGTGCTTGCCTCTGGCAAAATATTGAAGAAATAGATGGACTTTACAACTTACACTGTTGTGGCTTTATGGATGGAGACATTCTTACATCCCCCTCAAAAAAAAAAACAAAACAAAAACAAAAAACCAACCCTTCCAGATTGAGGCTTGGCAAAGAAAAAGAAGAAATCTCTTCCAAGCTCTTGATTTACTATTGACCTGGCTGTTTTGGTTTTTTTTTCTTTTTTCTTTTCTTTTTTTCTTTCTTTGTCGCGGGTTGGCATTTGACTAGATGNGTTTTTTTTTTTAATTATATGGTGTAATATGTAGCCTAATAATTAATATTAGGCAAAATATAACATACTTCATGTGAAAGATCAGAACAAAATTATTGCTTTTTGTCTTTCCTTTTTCTTCTTCAAGAGCCTTCCAGAAGCCTGCATGTTTCAAAGGGACCATCACTATTCATGGCATGGGAAAAGGAGAAATTATTTTTCAGTTGTTATCATTAAATAATTTTCAGCAGTTTTGGGTATGTTCTTTTGGTTTGGGTTTTTTTTTTAATACTTTTTGGTTTTAATTATCTTTTTTAATTTAGAAGCCAGAGACATCTTATCTGGAATTGTGATTTTTCTGCTCCATGATGTATTTGTAATCCCTTGTAACTGCTCCTGAAAAAGGGAGAAAATGGGTGAAAAATGTGTAAAATTCATCTTCCTGAAACCGTCAAGAAGGACAACTGGCTGTTGTTGAACAGCAAACTGCTGGCACCATTCCTGAGTAAATGAGAGACAGGTTAAACATCATGGCAGTCTTCATTTTCTGAGAGTTTGGGTGAAAATCTTCACATTTCTGGTTTTGAGGTACTTTGGTCAAATCTTAAATCCAGCCACTTCCAAGCATGAAGACATTGATTCTATTTTGAACATCAAGATATTGCAGGCAATGTGCCACTTTTAATTAAATCCTTATTACTGGATGACTGTTTCTATAAAAGGCAGTTTTAATAACGGTGTGAAGTGAAAATATTGCAAATATAAATTTTCTTAAACTAAATTGTTAGAAAGTAAAGGATATTTGTCTCAACTGTGTATTAATGACAGCACAGATTTCCCTTATTCTGAGTGACAAATTTTCAAAAGCTTTTTTATCCTGTTTCTAAACATGGCCACTGTACTTTACGTAAGCATAACATGGCCAACGTACCTCATGGAATATTAGTATTTCCCAGCAAAGTGGTGCAGTGCAGGTAAGTTTCAGGGTTAACTTTCTGGCACAGATCAATCAGAGAATGCAGAATCAGTGTGATTACAGAAGCTGAAAAGCTGGCCAAGTGTTTTGAATAATTAATTCTTGCTTGAAGCTGGAAATTTTTCTTGTTTCACTTTACAAAGAGATTTTTTGTTGCATTTCAATTTTTAAGGCTGGAGGATTACAGAAATGATTTAATAATTTTTCTCATACATGAAACACTGTTCTACATCCCATTTCTAGAGGTAGATGTGCAGTGTCATTCAACCATAACTATAGAAATAATTTAAGAACGATTTTCCTTATTTATGGTTTGTTTTATTTTAGAAGATGGCAGAAAACACAAAGAAGAAATCGGTACTTGCTTTTCAACTTTAAAAATGCTTCAAAGAAGCATAAACCAAAGGATTTGGAACACAGTTATCTTTATTTTCTTTGTGAATCATATTCACAGAGTAGTCTTTCCCCTCCCAGCCCTTAGTTTCGTAATCATGTTGTTTACTATGGCAAAGTAAGTATTTTCATATTTTGATCTATTCTTTTCCCAATTTGTGTTTTCTGGGACAGAAGTAGAATGGTCAGTCAATAAGGAGAAGTCATCATATTGGAAAGAACAACATGATTTAATTGTTGTTAATTCATGGGCATTAAAATTCTGATACATTGTGAAATAGAAGATAATGACAGAGAACACGATGCTAACAATACTCTCTCACCAACAGAAAATAGCACAGGCTTTAATCCAGTTATTAAGCTGCTTTTTGAAGTTTTTATTCAAGCACCTAGCTAGCTTAGTTGAAAATAAGAAAACATCCTGACATTTGACATTACAAAAGGAAATGGAGTCATTAGCTGTAAAAATAAATATAATTCGTGTCTTTTTGTCTATTTGTGCCCACTTCTCAGGTAATCATACACATTTGTTATGTTTTTTATACCTGCTTACATTAGAAGTAATTATTTTTTTACACGCTTATTTTTTTTCATACAAACATATTTTCACCAGACTATCCAATTAGCTGTTACAATAGCACATCACGTCGTATATCAATAAACAGACCTAGATCTATCCTGATCCCAAATTAGACTACTGAGCTCCTAGTGAGCAACAAAGCGGGTGTGAGCCCACACCCTGTGACTCCATACGTGAAATTACGGCTCCTAGCAAGCCACGTCTCCAGCGCAAACTTACAGGCAACAAAACCCAGCAGTAAAATTTGGCCACACACCAGCTCAGTGTCCCTCTGGACACCCTGACCCCTTGTTGCCCTCCTCGTGCTGCCAAGCCAGGGGGAGACCCCTGGGTGGGTGGTGCAGAGCCTGCTCAGCCACCGTCCTAGGGTTGTGCTGGGATTTGGGGGGATGCTGGAAGCAGGGGAGGGTCAGGGGATGCTACTCCCAGACCGTGGCAGTGGCCGGCCCGGGGAAGATGTGGACACAGAAGGCAAAAACAAGAGCAAGCCTGAGATTGCTGTGATTTAGGACCTGACCAGCCATCTCCAGAGCATTGCAAAATTGGTGAAAGGCTGAACTTGGCCTTTCCTGCAGTGCCTTTGGTCTAGCAGTGAGGGCACTTCGGCCAGCCCCACGAGTGGGTTGGATGTGTACTTTTTTTTTTTTTTTTTTTTTTAATGCAGGCAAAATATAATCCCCATTCCTGCCAAAAAAAAAAAAAAAAAATAAACTTAAACAAAAAATGTGTCAGGCTGAAACCCTTTGCGAGGGTTTTTTTGGAGAGGTACAAAAAAAAAAAAAAAATCATGAGGGTCTCTTCACCTCTGTGCAATAAGAAAACAATGCAGCCTCCTCCAGATGTAGCAGATCTTTGGGTAGAGTATAGCCAACTGCATAAGGCTACCCTCTTTACAGCAACTCTGTGGTAATTACTTGGATATTCTCTACAGCTTTTCCCATCCCACAACCTTCCTGTCCAAACTTCAGAAGAAAAATTGTAGAATAAACTGCATTTTTTTCAAATTTTCTGAAGGTTGGATGGAGGAATGACATGTATTCCTCTTGATCATGGTCCACTCTTGCATACCCCACTCCTTATTCTGGTTGAATATTTAACATTTCTATTTCCATTTCCATTTTTTTTTTCCAAAGGTTTCAGAGAAGGCTCTGAACAGCCTGAGAAAATGTGTGAAATGGGCACCAATTAAAAAAATGTCTGTTCAAAAAAGGTCGCATGGTTTAAGGGACTTGACTTGTAGTAAGCCTCTATTTATAACTAAGGGGTATGGTTTAGAGAAAATCCAGTTCCTAGTGGATTAAAAAAAAAAGGGGGGATGGTGTTTGGCACCGAGATTGCTCCATTTGTAAAGTCTGAACAGATATCCACAGAGGATGCAAATATCTCCAGAAGGATGGAAATTTGCTTCTGAATTCAATGGGAATGAACTCCAGCAAAATACATCTTACAGCCCCTTTCCATATCTTGTTCCAGGTTTGCTCACAGAGTCTTAAAACAGGACCACAACCACTCTGGGAAAGAGATTTATTTACTCACATCCATGGGAAAATTGCTACACCCAACCGTTCATGAAAGCATACAGGTTGTGTCCTAGCTGGATAAATACTACTATACCTCATTAAAATTATGGAAACCGTGGGCAGCTATAAAACTTTACATGAATACAAATGTTGGTCCTCTGAGTTCTTTGTAGTCAGCAAGTGTAGAGTAGGAAAAAGAGTTCTCCATTTTTAAGTGGTAGAACCAATACAGGAGAGAGAACATCAAAAAATGCTGAAGAGATTACCCGAGACCAAGATATTTTTAATCAGTGGCCTCTCTGCCTTTCTATTTGGATATCCAGCTTGAGACACCATAAGTGGAAAAAATTTTCAGAAAGCCTTGAGCACCTGCTCTCTGAAAAACTGGTTGCATTAAGGTATCTGAAGATGAGCACCAAGAATTGCTGCATCCAAAGTGAGTTTGCATTAGAAATCCTAAATTCCCTCAAACTGGTACTTAGGGAGTACTGAGCGCTTTAGGCAGCTCTGAAAATCCTAGGCACCATGCACAGTGCGTGTTTTTCTCTGACACTGGCTGATTTAGGTAAACATCTTCCACCTAGACCACTGCAGATTTAGTGAAAAGAAGTCATTCAATAGCTTTATTTTCTGTTAACTCTAAGGAGGACTAACTAAATCATTCTGGGCTGGCAATACTACATTATTTCATTGATAGTTTAAAAAACAGATGTACTTCTTAGATACAAATAAGATGTAAGGAAATGAAGCTTTTTTTTTTTATTTTTTCTCTTCTAAAACTTAATGGCTGGTTTCAGATGTTGTCTAATAGTCTTTGTTTAAGACTTCACAATTTTAAATATTTTTTTTCTAATTTTTATTTTTTGTGATGTGTAAATAGCTAAGAAATATTAAATATTGTAATGTTTTTTAATTAAGACAATAACATTTCAAAGGCTAATGTAAAATCAAGCTGCTAAAGTTTACAATTTCTCTGTCCAGCAGTTCATTTATACAACTGCCCTGAGTAGATGCTATTATGCTGCTTAGCAAATGGCCTTTAAGAGTTTAGAAATAGCTCAGTAAAGCTACTCAAAGGTAATACAACACTTCTCAGGCATCTTTAATTGGAGATAATAAAAAAAACAAGAGTTTTCTTGTTAGTTAATTATTCATTCAATGATTTATACACAACAAAAACACAATTGAAATGTTCAGGAGAACTAATTGTGCTTCTTCCTATGCATGGGACCATGAGCCTATTTTTCAGAAAGGCAAGGTCTAAAATTGTAAAACTAGTCCTATTTTGTAGACCGTTTTAGCTGCTTTTATTAAACTCTCTGTTGTTCCCATGTGAACCAGTGAAAACAGTTATTTGCTAACATATATTGTTGTGAGATTTCTTTGCGAAACCTCACTGATCCCCTTTAACAAAAAGATTGTTTTATTTTAAAATTCCTGTCATAATCAATTTGCAGTGTTTCTCGAACTGGTACAAATATGTAAAGTCTGTGCTTTTAAAAGCTTCTGCTTTGAGTAGCCTTACACTCCATAATTGTGCCCTAGCAATTGTCAAGCTCTATTGCATGCCCCATTCATGAAAATTATAATTTTTTTTGGGATGACATAGCTTAAAGAATTTGAATCTAAAAGTTTCTTACCTAGAGCTCCCATTAAATTATATTAATTTAAAATATCTATGGAATGATATTTTTACAAAAAAAAGAAAAACAAACCCAAAACACTAAAACAAAACCAAAACCAAACCAATGGGTTTGGGAGAGGGAGTGCCTATGAAAATGACTCTTTACAGTAAGTAAAAGAGGTTAATCACAGTTTTGGTAGCTTGCATGAGTTCATACNCCGCGAAGATCTGCCCCACCTTGGCGATCTGCGACCCGTCCTTCAGGCACGCCTGCACGGCCTCGTCGTAGGTCAGCTTGGTGGGGTGGATCAGGTAGTAGAAGCGACCTGAAGAGACAGGAGGAAGGCGGGGTTGTTAGCAAAGTGAAGGTTGGATGCTGGAGGTCTTTTCCGGCCTTGAATCCTGTGATCATGGAATCACAGGATCACTGGGTTGGAAGAGACCTTTACGATCATCAAGTCCAACCATGCTTTAACACTACCATGGCACCAAGTGCCACATCCAATCTTTTTTAAAACACATCCTGGGATGTTGACTCCAACACCTCACTGGGCAAATGATCCAATAATTTATCACCCTTTCTGTAAAAAACTTTTTTCTAATATCCAACCTATATTTCTCTAGGCACAGTTTAAGACTGTCAGTCAATGCCCTGGAAAAAGAGACCAACTCCCACCTGACTACTGCCACCTTTCAGATGATTCTATGACTTCAATGGTGCTGCCCTAAAGCTTTTTAATTTTTATGTACATTCCATACATCCACAGCTCTGTGTACCAATTATGTAGCTCCTGGCATTTTTCCTATCCTTTCTTTTAGATTTTAGAGTAATAAGATGACCTTCTAAGACATTCCTGAAATACTGTTTGGTCTTATTTTCAAGTAGAGGACCTGTAAGAAGATGTAACAGGAACTGGGGCATAGAAGCCCTTGCACTAGCCCAAGAGGGAATTGAATCTTCTATTGGATCTACCTCTTAGATATCCTAATTAATTAGCCTTATAAAAACTGTAAAAAAATTGATACCAGTGTGCCCATAGCCCATGACTATGGATACACCTGGAAGCTTCCAATAAGGAACTGCTTTTTTATGTTACCAATTTAATGCTGTGGCAAGGGGGGTTTTCTGTTTTGATTTCAGGCAACAACGCTGTAACACTGACTTTTGAGGAGAAATGGAGATGCTCCATTGACAGATCATGTCAAACAGTGGTTAATTTAGTTCTGTTTGAGGTTGTGTTGTTAAAAATATTGTGGGGGCTTTTTGTATGGTGAGTTGATAAGTATCAGGAGGAAAAATAACTTAAAAAACAATCCAGGTACAGAAAACAGACTATTTGAACAACAGCAAAAAACCCAAGCCAAACCAAACCAAAACAAAAAAACCCAGCAAAACAAACAAACAAACAAACAAAAAGGCAATGCTATATTTACTTCTGCAAATATCAAAGTATGACATCTCCACCTGAATTTATACTCAGTGATAGCATTTAGGGGAGGGCAGCTGCAGGTAATACATGCGCTTTTGATCCCTGACAAGGTGGTGACCTTGGTTCTGATTAAATACAAGCAAAAAATATTTTTTTTTTCTTTTCTTGGTGAGAAAGCCTAAGTATTAAACAGGAGGAAAGTTTGAGCCTGTGGTAGAACAAAATTATATCTGTTGTAAGTCTTCAGCAGCAGTTCTGCAGCTCTGTTTCTCTTTAGGCATCAAAGGATCTATCCTCATCACAACATGAGACTGAACTGATAGTGCTGCTAAGAAAAATGTTCCTTGTCTCAAAGTAATGAAAACACATGCCAGAAAATAAAGCCTAAAAAGCAAAGTCTCCCCTACTAATCCATACACAGCAATAATATTAATATTGATTCTATTTATCAAGGCAATAAACATTCATTTTGAGCATTTCATTCATTATACTTGGGGTTATTTTTCATAACTGATTTGACAGCCAAGTGGACTGCAGAAGAATTGTGTTTCTTTGAAGGCATTCAATAATTTCCAAATAAATTCACAACCTTTCAATCTGCCTGTTCCTGAAGAAGAGAGCTGAAAAAAAAAGGAAGGAGTTTATTCTTGTGGGGACCTTCTTATTCCAGAGCACACTTTTTACTGGTTAATTAAGAATGTTCTCCAGGACAATAGCCATTTTCTGCCTCACAAAAATCAGGTAGATACACAGAACTCTGCTTAGTATGAGATTACTTTCTTGGTGAGGAAGAAGTGGTGAGCAAGTTAAGAGTAATGTCAGCTTCAGATTCCTGCAAAAATCAAACAGAATTTTTTTCTAAATGAAAGTCAGGTCAGATGACAATATAAAGGTAATTGAATTAACCCTGCCTAAAGGTTGGAAATTGTATACCAAGACAAGAACAGTTTAAAAAAAGGCATTTACATTGCAGCTCTGGTGGGGAAGAAACATTTCAAAAATTTCACTTCTGTCAGAGACAGTATTATAACATTATTTTTTGTGTATCTACAGAATTTCCACAGAAAACAACTGAGAAGAGGTAATCATCCCATTGTAAAACAACTTTTTAAACTCCACTTCAGGATGTTGAGAGCATTTACAATGTGCTGTCAGAGAGAATGTTTACTAAATGGAATCCTGTTACTGATGCACTATTAAGAGGTTTCCCCAATGCAAACAGGATTTCTGATTTAGAGGAAAAGGGGTTTGGACTGATAATATGTAAACTTCATCTGGTTTATGAGTTCCTCTTCAAACCATATGTCAATGGAATGTAATTTTCTAGGGATTTGCAGTAAGGTCAGGCTTTTGACATATGACATCTGTAATAAAAAACTCCTATACTCTGCTCCTTCCTCAAACAAGATAAACTTAATAGTAAACCCCACAGGGGTGCAATGTGTATCCAAAATGTCTGACTATATAGAATTTCTTTGATAAGCTCCATACAGATTTGCAGGTTTTTTCTGATAATAGCTGGGAAGTGTTCCTAACTGTTCAATCTCAGAATTTATTAAATGGTGTGGAAGAAGAGGGAAGAATTTACTGTCTTTCTCTCATTAATGTCTGGTGGTTGGGTAACTTCTACCAAGGACCCTGCCTGATTTGACTCCTCACACCCAAGCCATGGGGCAGAGGGTTTGTGCAAACCTGCTTAGACCCCATCTACAACAGCTATTTTAAGGTTTTGTGTGTAACAGAACAGCTTAGAGGAAAACTTCAGCCATTGACCTAAATACCTCACACCCTTGTGACTATGGAAGTTTGAGGGATGAATCACACTTGGAGATTTCTTCAAGCTCAGTGCTAAATTGAGAGGTTTATTAGTAAGTTTCTCTTATAAAAAAAAAAAAAAGAAAAAAAAAGGAGAGAGATATTTAAGACCTGGTAAATATTTTGACATCCAGTGATTCTCTCAAATGGCTGATTTTGAATTAAATATGTGAGAAAAACATTTTTTAAACTCACCAATACCAGTAATGACTCTGGTGAGTCAGAAGCAACCACTGCTAATAAAGGGTGCTTAATTTTATTTTGGGTTTAATTTCTCTTTTTGGGAGAGTTGCTACATGTTCCTTATGATAAAATACTCTGAAATGGTCAAATGAACAGTCAGTATTATTCAGACAGGGCTTTCCACAGCTTTCTCCCATTTAAATGGCAGAGGTGGCTGGCTTGCATTGCTGTAATAAACAGGTGGCTCACAGCTGTGCTTTAAACATGCTCTCTAAAATTTATTTTTTGTGTTCTTAACTTTGTTAAAATAAGATTTTTACTTGATTCTCCTAGGGTTGATGAAAGATCAATTATGCACTATGGTTCTGTGGAAAAAGTATATAAAAATGCATGAGGAGAAAGTGTGATGCAAGCTGTACTTGTACCTTGTTTTATTTTCTTTGAAAATGCTTAATTATAGAGGACCTGATAAATATATTTACATTTAGCTCTTTTAGCATTTTTCAGTGAGAAAGAGTCTCATGGGTTTTCCTTAAAAAGAAAAAAAAAAAAAAAAAAAAAGAAAAAAAAAATTTACTGTTGTCCTTCACAAGACCTTTGAAAGTAAATAAAGAACAACCACTCGGCTCTTCCACTATACTTTCCTTGGTTTATGGTTATTAGGTTCAGTGGGGAAGGTTGTAACAAAAGGATTCATCTGCATTTATTTCCTCAATTGATCATATGGAGAGGTTGCATGAGAGAGGAACATCCCCATTCTTGGGACAAGACAAGGAGAGAAACTGAGGTGATCTGAAGTCCTGGAAAGGCTCTGGATCATGTCAGGTTGTGCCACCACACAGGGCAGGAACCCTCAGCTTTTATAAAGGTGACACAGCCTAAAATGAATTCCTCTGGGCAGGACAAGTGAAAGAGAAATTGGCTGTGAGAGAGCAAAGCTGAGCCCTCAGACACCAGGAAATTCCAATGTGGAATTTCCAAATTTAAGTTAGACGCTTCCCACTCGTGTGCATTCATTTTCAATAGCCTTTATCATCATAAGGAATGTAAAGACAGATTGGCAAACATACTGTCATCCAGTGCAGGCAGAAAATTCTGTTATTTCACAATATTTTGATAGATTTCCCAGATAGAATCAGGCTAATGTTACTTTTTGCTTTGTTTTATGAAACACATCACTGTATATTCTTATAAACTTGTAGCTTGCTGATACTATTAGATCCAAAGGGTATGAAATGATTTCATGTTCTTGGGTACAAAACATGAACAAATCTTTTATGAATTAAAAGAAAGATTTGAGTATAAATAATTTTAAGCATAAAAATTAAAGTATAAAACAAGCAAAACAAAATGCGTATGTATAGTATTTGCCTTAGTATATGAAAAGGCATCATAGAGAGTAATTTCATAAAGTAACAAGATTATTTGATATTGAAGTTTTGCTCAAACTATTTCCCTTTGCAGGTAACAGAAAAGCATGTAAAATTTTTTATTAATGGTATAATCCCTTCATTTTTAACCATTATTTTTTGTATATCCAGGTCATCACAATAGGGATCCAATAATTCCACAGGGAAAACACTGAACCTGGATTTGAATTCACTGCATTGATGATTACAGATTCATTTTTTACCCTAATGGCTAAATGCCATGGCTTTTGCCTTTCTTTTTCAGGTGAAAAACAAGCTTGGCATGTATTTCAGACCAAGATTTTTTGCTTTTACAGTTGAATTATTTGAAATTGAACCTTTTTTAAATGATCTCTGAGATCATAATGTATTTGGGGGATTTTTTTCCTTATAGAGAAACCATTTAGAAGGTATCTAAACCTCACTCAACCTCTTTTTTAATAGAAGTTTCCACAACTGACTTTTTTAAAAAATTCTCCTTATCCTTCCCTGCTCCTGTGGCCCTTGGCATTTTCCCATCTCCATTACATAAAGTTGAAGGCTCCTCTGTTTCCTACTATCAGGAGACTGCAGCAGCCACTGGGAATGCACTGTGTCCTAACCACTTCTCATTTTCCTTGGCTGTTCCT
>VZUA01025751.1:9977-21429 GCA_013401035.1 Horornis vulcanius | reverse complement strand
CTTTCACAAAGTTCCTCTAATAGTCATTTATTCAAGGGACTTTTGCTTGACTGCCTTCCTCCTGTAGTCTTAGCCTGCACATTTGGCAAGTTCCACCTAATTTGGTTTAAACTGTGGGTTTGCTGTCCTTCAGTAATGCTTGCCCTGCAGGAACAAAGCTGCACAACAAGGATATGGCTTCTGGACACAAACACAGAAGCCAATACAAAGCCAAGTAACATCAGAATACCCACTGGTGTCTACATATGTGGATTATAACCCTTGATTTAGAATATGGAAAGGAAAAAGTCATAACCGAGTCCTACTGGCATTGCTCATTAAGCACTAGGATTAAAGAGTATGTTCTCTTACAGAAACATGGATATTGTCTGGAGTGAATGTGTCAACCTTCTGCATCTCATCCCAGTAGAACCACAGAGTGATTTGGGTTGGAAGGGACCTTAAAGATCATCTAGCTCCAGCCAGCCTGTTCTGGACAGGGACACCTTCCACGAGACCAGGTTGCTTAGAGCTCCATCCAGGCTGCACTTGGACACTTTGAGGGATGGTACATTCACAAGTTCTCTGGGCAACCTGTGCCAGAACCTCACCACCTTCACAGTAAAGCATTTTCTGCTACCAGCTAAGCTGTATTTTCCCTCTTTCAGCTTAAAGCCATTCCCTTCATCCTATCAATAGCCTCAATATCAGTATCAACAGACAAAAAGTCCCTCTTCAGCTTCCTATGGGCATCCTGTGGAGCCCCTTCAGGTACTACAAGGTGCTATAAGCTCTCCTCAGAGCCTTCTCTTCTCAAGGCTGAAGAGCTCAAATTGCCTTTTCCTCACAGGAGAGGTACTCCAGCCCCATGAATATCTTTGTGGCCATCCTGTGGACTTGTCTGGTAAGATTAAGTGGAACTTTTCAGATACACTTTGCCCTTATATGAATGCATACATATTCTCATTACTAGGCTTGTGCTTAATTTACAGCACCAACTTTCACGCAACCTTAAACTGCACAACGGTGGAGTTAATGTTTTGGTGTACTAACCACTTGTTTTACAACTATTGGTCATTCAGGAGTTTAACTAAACGTCTGACTAAGAAAGAAGAAGAAAGGGAGAAAACATAACAACAACAAAAAGCATAGCTCTAGAAACAATTACTCTCTCAAATTTCTACAATGAACTTGCCCACACATGCACCCCAGCTAGAAAACAAGAACAGATTACTGCTTTACAATCTACCTAATTTCGACAGAAAGAACCACTAAACAATACAAGCAGATTTAGAGATCAACAGCTGAAGAGAAAAAATTTGAATTTTAACCTAAAGACAAAAATACGATGAGCACTAACATAACCATCTGTTTCTAAGCACAGTATGGCACCTTAAGTCCTGTATTTTCAGAAACTGTCTCTTGAGATTCAACCACATGTCCCAAGTACAGCCAAAGTTAGTGTTCTGTTCTGTTCTGCTTTAAAAGAACCAAGATTTTGACAGACTTATAGAAAAAATATTTTTCTCAATACATTAAGTTCTGAACTAGAAACAGCTTTGAATATAGGATGTGTTTCAAGACATATACTTCTCTTAGCTTTCCTGACTAAACTTGACTTTCATTCAAAACTTCCGTAATTATCAAAGTCAAGACTGTCTATCTACTGGCAAGTAATTATCCTATGTTCTAGTGTTACCTAATTAAAACAAAGCTTGATTTGTCATGCTAAAAACAAATGCAGTTTTTCCTCACAGTTTTCCTCACACTAAACTTCTGGATTTCTTAAGAGCTCAAACAAAATACTAAGCTTCTCTAAATGTAAAAATAATCTACACACAAGTACATGGGATTAAATCATGCTTCAGCTTCTGAATCTTAGATAATAAAACACTAACAAAAAAATAGATAAACTGAGCAGCTAGCCTTAGCAGAACTTGCCCAACCTGTACCTTGAAGACACATTTCAGGTGTTCCACAGAAAAAGGCAGGCACAGCAAGCTTGAACCACAACTCTGAATAGTTAGTGTTTTTACCAGTCATCAGCTGGAGATGATGGGGAAGCTGAATTTGGTGCTTGTACACAACAGATACGCAGGTTTGGACACAACAACAACTTTCATGGTAAGCACAGGACAGCACACCTACCCTTGATTTATAGCAGAAAACAAGTATCATTTGTGAGCTTCGACAGCTGTATTCACACCAGTGACAGCATGTTTGCTGACAACAGCAAGACTTGTGGTGCAGGTGATATGCTGGAGGGTGGAGGTGTCATCCATGGGACCCTGAAAGGCTTCAGCAGTGGGTCTGTATGAACCTCATAAAATTCAACAAGGCCAATGAAAGGGGCTGCACCTGGGTTGGGAGCAATATCAATACTGGGTGTGGGATGAAGGGATTGAGAGCAGCCATGGAGAAGGACTGGAAGGTGTTAATGAATGAACAGCTGGACATGGCTCAGCAATGAGAGCTCACAGCCCAAGAAGACACCCCAGGCTGCAATCCAGAGCCCCGTGGGCAGCAGTGGAGGGAGGGGATTCTCACCCTCTGCTCTGCTCTGGGAAGACCCACCTGGAGCTCTGCATCCAGCTCTGGAGTCCCAGCATGGGAAGACGGGTACGGACCTGTTGGAGTGAGTAGAGGAAAGACACAAAGATGACCAAGGGCTGGAAAACCTCTCCTGTGAAGACAGGCTGAGAGAGATCCTTAATATCCCTCCTTTCACAGATGTTGCCTGACTTCTTAAAATGGGAAATGTGGTCTAATTGTTCTTGCACTGGAACAGTAAATGCATGATCAGATCTCATATGGTTTGGCTATAGATAAAGACTCAAGACAGTAAGGCAATCCTATTCAGAAAAAAAAAAACCTAGTCAAATTTAAGTATTTATTTAAAAAATCCAGGCTTATTGAATAACACCATTTGGTTTAATATGGCATGTTGACCCTGACTAGCTGGATACTAGGTGCCTACCAAAGCTGCTCTTATCACACCCCTTCACAACCAGGTAGGGAAGAGAAAATATTAGGAAAGGCTCACAAGTTGACATAAAAATAGGGAGAGATTACTCATCAGTTACCATCACAGACTAAACAGACTCAGCTTAGGGAAATGAACTGAATTTATTATGAATCAAAATCAGGGTAGGATAATGAGAAGTAAAACAGATCTTAAAAACATCTTCCATCCATCCCTCCATTTGTCCCAGCTTTCCCTCCCCCCACCCCCAGCAGAACAGGGACATGAGCGTGGGGATACAGTCAGTTCACCTCAAGTTGTTTCGGACGCTGATCAAGTAAAGGAGCTCCTTTTCCTGCTCCAGCCTGGGGACATTTCCATGGGAGATAATTTTTCAAAAATTTCTCCAGCATAAGTCTTTTCCATGGGTTCCACAATCTGCTCCAGTCTGAGTCCACCCCAGGGTGCAGTCCCTCAGGAAGGCTGCTCCACTGTGGGCCCCAGTGTGGGGTCACAGGTCCTGCCAGCAAACCTGCTCCAGTGTGGGCTGCTCTGTCCATCGGCCACAGGTCCTGCCAGGACCCTGCTCCAGCACGGGCTTCCCACGTGGTCACAGCCTCCTTCAGGCATCTCCCTGCTCTGGTGTGGGCTCCTCCAGGGGGGCTGCAGGTAGATCTCTGCTCCCCCCTGGACCTCCAGGGGCTGCAGGGGCACAGCTGCCTCACCATGGCCTGCAGAGCAATGTCTGCTCTGGTAGCTGGAGCACCACCTGTCCTTCCTCATTGATTGACCTTGTGTCTGCAGAGCTGTTACTCTCACACATTCTCACTCCTCTCCTCTCTGACAGCAATTACATTTGCACAGTAATATTTTTCCCCTCTTAAATATGTTACCGAGGCAACATTACCACCTCTAAATAGCTTGACCTGTGCCAGCGAGGGTCCATCTTGGATCTATATGGCATCAGCTGTTAGACGTGGGGGAAGCTTCTAGCAGCTTCTTACAGAAGCCACACCTGTAGTACTCCCCACCACCAAAATGTGTCCACACAAACCCAACACACTCAACCTTTTGCTAATAACAGGGCCAGTTTCAGTAGAATTATGTTTGTGGTACCAGTGGATTAACCCATTTTGGGATGCCTAGCTCCTTCAAGAGCCTGCAGTTCAGCTCATTCAGACTTCCACAAGTGCTCTGAAACCCTCCCTAAAGGGAACCTTACAACCAGTCTCAGTGAGGAACTGTAGGTCCTGTGAACTCAAAATGCACTGGCTTCTGATAATTTAATAGCTAAAAAGTCCAATCCACAAAGGCAATGCATTTCTGTACAGGAAGGCTTTAATAATGAGTATTTGTTTTAACTAAAGCATCAGAGAAACCAATCAGGCTTCTGAAATAAAGTCCTGCTGTGGATCAGAAGTATCTAGGCTCAGGTTTATGTTTTCCATCAAGCCTCAAACATGAATCAAGTTTTCCAGTATAAACTACTGTTGAGCTGCAAGTCACAGCATTAAATCCAATTATTTATCTCTTCCACATCTAGAGTATTATATATTATACAGGCCTCCAGACACTTGCTTTCAAAAAAAATGTGCTAAGTTAACTAATGCATTAAGTCAGAACTTACCACACAAGAAAGGCAAGAAGACTGGAGTTACCTGACCAGCACTGCTGACTGATTTTTTCTGCTCAAATTTTTTCCCGACATTGTTCCTGGCTATTTGCTACGTTTCTACAAGTTTGCTGCATCACCCATAATACTGCAGAAGTCCAGTGGGCTACTTTAGCTAGGAATACTTTTTCCTTAGATTTTCCTCGCTTTTTTCTTCAGTAATTTAGACCCCTCACTTTCATTATACTGTCACAGCAGGCCTTCAAATGCTGCCGTAGACTAATGTATCTCCTGTAGAAAAATAACTGTGAAGTATAAATGTAGCATTTTGTATACCATTACTTCTGTAATAGCTGACTTTACTTGCAACAGTGTGTTCCTGAAGTTTTACAGAAATGCTGCTTTAGGGCAAGTTTGATGCATACATGAACAAAAGTTAAAATGCCATGAACTGTTTTGTAGTTGTTCATCCACCACATTAAAGCATTATTGTCATTTCAACCACATCTGAATACTACACATAGTGCTTTGCAATTCACAAGCTAATGCGGAGCAAATTGTTGCATAAACAGTGGTAACTGCTTTCTGCACTAACAGATTTCCAGAAAACCTGTGCAATCCAGGCAATTCAATCATTCTCATTAATTCAGCACAACACCAACATGATGCTGTAAATCACAACTAATGAAGTCAGCATTAAAGTTAGTTTAAAACCAGCATTAAAGTCACTTTCAAGAAGCAACCTTCTCCAGGTGTATAAAGCATTATATGCTTAGTAATATAGACCCAGAAGTTTAATTTAGGTTAATTACAGTGAAATGCCCTACTTTTATATCTATTTGCTATATGTGACTGAATATACTTGAATGGTGTACTGGAAAAAAAACAAATCTTATGGAAAAAATAATTACTACATTGCATTTAATAGTTTCCATCATCTTCCAGACCCATCTTAGAACAACAACATAGGAGGAACTTTTTAATAAAGCTGATGCAGGTAAAGTGACTTAACACAGATGCAAACATATCAAATTTCAAAGATATACAAACGCACACCATGTTTGTGTAAATTGGAAAGCATTTACACTCATCTCAGTTTCCAACGGATTAGTTCAAAATTTTTATTCCTGAAAAAGAAGTGTCTTTAGCTTTATATAATCCTCGTGGAATATAATCTGTGTCTTGAATTCTGTATGCTTCAATTCATTAAACTGAGTTAGTACTTTTCCCTCTTTCCAGGATCAGGTAGAGAATTGTACAGTCCTAGCAGCTTTAAAACACTTTATGTGTTCCATAAAAGAACATCTACTGAAAAAAATCACATTACAAGGTAAGAAGAGATGGGTAATCTGAATTCAACTGAACAGTGAAAAACTTCACAGTATCACCTAATTCAATAAGGAATTAATTCATTCTATTTAAAGACACTGCCTTCAAATATAGCCTGTACATCTCGATCCACAAGCGGACACAGGGGTTAAATGCCCTAATACTTACTGATTTTCAGAAAAGCAGCTTTATTTTAGTTGTCTGCTAAATTACCAGATTTCATTTTAAAATCAGAATTCAGATGAACTTTGAAGTTTGCAACTTGCTTTTGCATTCTGCTGCCTTCCTTCCATTTGCAAAAATTCCAGTGTTCTGAAAATATTTGGCTAGCATTTTCTAAACAGTTGTTTGAGAGGATCACAGGTGTCAATACTGAAGTGCAGTCTTCTAAACCAGAAATCTAAGAACAAAATACCTGGCTATTTTCCAAAACCATATCTTCAGGTGGTTGTATGAGAGTTACAAGCCTGTAACTCTAGTACGGAGGAAAAGTAATTCAAAAGTGATACTAAAAGCATATCTTTCACCATTTAATGTAAAAAAATAGCAAAGAAATTTTCTTTAAGTAAAAACAAAAATCCACCACCTATCAAGTTAAAGATAAAATAGTACATTTCCCACAAGAGGGACTTTTCTAAGAAACATGAAAACTTTACTGCACAGGCTAGCAACAACTGGTGCTGCACACATGTAAATTAGGAGCTGGAGGGTGGGAGGATACTGTTCACATCATCCCCCAGCTCTGAGGGGTTGTCACCTACCTGCTGGGCAACACTCCTTCCTTCCTTCCTGGCCAGCCCTGCTCAAGATATTGTTGCTGCCCCATGCACCACCTGTGTGAGTTCACATTGGCCTCTTTCAGGGGAGGCAATACCCTGACAAGAGGTTATCTCTTCCCTAACCAGACACCAGTTTTCTATAAAGCTGTATGAACTTCACATCACTGAGATTACCACTCCTAGCAATTAGTTGCAGTGATCCAGAAGTGCCTAAATTTATTCCAAACCTCCAACTTGCTCTCCCTTCCTGCTCCAAATAAAGACACATAAACCAGCCACCACAGAGTATCACGTCTAGTCCACAGCGAACAACTTTGTTCCAATTAAGACCAAGAAAAATGCAACTTTTTGAATGACAAGACGTTTTCAAAGATAATTAGAACTGTGTATGATATGTGTTTGGACAGGTAAATTGCTCATCTTTGCTAAATACCTTACAGCTGTGAAAAATCAGCAAATTATCACATCTGCACTATCAAACAAAACAGAACCCAGAAGTCAGGAAATGAGCTTTGTCTATTACTGGGGCATTATATTCTCTTAGTTTACATAAGGACAACAGCAGTGCTTCCTCTGCCTGGATTTACTGAGAGTGAAATAAACAGAACATGAAACAGCCTTCAGTATTAGTTGACTGTACCATTCATTTTTCTAACTAGTCATATTTAGATGCTAATCCCAGTAAATCAGGTCACAAGAAATGCAAATTGCTCTCACATCTGGTAAGCAAACTATTTGTACGGACTTAGGAGAAAGAGTAGCATAACTTAAAGTTGGTAACTGCAAGTTTTAGAAAGCCAACACCCCTTTAAATTCCATAAAAGCAAAGAAAACTATTTCTTGCATGATATGATGCACAAAATTTACTGAGGCAGCACTTTTTTTAAAACTGCTTGGTCATTTTGGAGCATTTTCATTTTGTGGTATTAGAAATCCATTTTTATAGGTCTCTAATCTCCCTTCTGAATGAAAGGCTCTGAAACCCTCCTCTGTACAACAGCATACACAGCACTTAATTACACTTTTCAGACTAGGTCAGAATTAAACTACTAATTGTGATAGTCAGATGTGTTTTTGTAGAGTTATAAACTGATTTTAACAACTTATTTATAAGCATGTAAGAGAAATCTGCCACAAATTAGGTAAAAACAACTGCCTGGAGCAGGCATGGACAACATGCATGCAGAGAGGCAACGGAATATTTCATCCTTCACAGACCTACTAAACTAATATTCCAGAGAGTATTTAGTAGATCTGTGAAAGCAGCCCTTGCTCTTCATCTCTCCTCCATTAGTTTTGCTCTTCTGCTCTCTGGCCTGCTTCTTTACCTCTCCTATCTCTGTTTGCAGAGAGAAATAATTCTGGAATTGTGACCTTGCAGCTTTGGCTTTGCAACATTTCATAGTGTTTGTACAATACAACTTACTTGGTGTCCAAAAGAAAGGCCACAGAAAGGTTTAAGCTACAGGTGTCTAGGGCCTTCATTGCTTATTAGAAATGTCAACCAGTCACCTTCATTACTGGTATTCTACTTCTTGGAGGATACTGTGATTTTCACTGTGCATATCATAGATAATGATATATACTATGATCTGTATCTTATTTTAGTACATATCAGTGCATGCCAATGATTCATGTTCAGCCTCCTTAAACATGGAACAAATCTCATCTCATTAGGATGCGCACCCAAAGGGCACCACCATTTCTGCATTGTTACTGCATATTCTGTCTTAATACATGAACACACTGATTGAAACAGTTACGTCCAGGACTGCTCTTCTGTCTTGGTGATCAGGCAGAACTGATTAAGCCCAGCATTTTCATTAATTGTGCCTTACTTATATCTGAAGCTTCCAAGTACAGACATCAGTTATCTTCTAGAAACTTGCACACATCTCTTTTGCTCACAACAGGCAGGCAACAAGCCCAGGTATGATCACACAAATCTAAGCCTCCAACATTGCCTTGCAACTGAATTTCTGTATTTCAGACAGCAAATATCTGGACATCTGAAGGTCCATGACAGAAGATGACAGCACCGTGCTCATCTTTGGTGCTGGCTCCCTCACACCACAAGCCTCCTCCAGGATCACCCAAGCCCGAGCCCCTGAAATGCAAACCCCACCACCAACACACCTGGGTCAGCCAGCAGCAGCTCCGAGCACCAAGGAGCCAAACTTCTCCTATGCTCTTTCGCTTTCACTCTTTGCCTGTATCCTAGCAGGAGGCTTTCACATGAACTCAACTCCTACCCTGCCTTCTGCGTGGCCCTCCAACACAAGTGAGCTGCAAACCCAGAACAGTGTGTCTGGGCTCATTTCTGAGATCAGCTGCCTTGGAGCAGCTTCCAAAGTCTCCCCAGAAGAAACAGAGACACAGAGAGCATGGACTGCAGCTAACACCAGAAAGCAAAATGCATTATGTTCCCAAGCTGCCCACAATGGCAGGGGAAGGACATATCACAGCAATCACTCTGCTACAAAGTGATCCCTATCCCCAACAGAGAGGGTCTTCTGAACCTTCACATAACATATTCAGTGAGGCTACCTTAACTCAGTCTGAGAAAAAAAGATCTGAGACCAGAGTCGCAGCAGAACACAAATTTTCACAGGTTAGCTAAAAAAATTGAGAAACTGGCAGCAAGGATACTTCCTTTGCTCTCTTATTTTCTATTTCAAAAACAAAATTTTAGAAAACCTTTTCAATGTGTTCTTGCACAAATCTTTGTATTCCCGCCCATACAGCAAGAACTTAACTCAATATTGCTACACACACAGTTAGGCAAGTTAGGCTTTGTCTACCTGGCGACACCAAGTTTTATTGCTGCAATTCCTCACAAGGCAGTATTTTAAGAAGACAAACAGATCTTAAAAAAGCACCAGTCCTAGAACAGAAATTCTACAATTGTCACAAATACTAAGAATTATTGTGTACCTGTAAATTTCTCCAAAAGGACAAACTCTAAGGTGTTTCTGCAACTATTACAATCACCAAGTTCACACTTAACTTTTTAAGAAATGTATATTCAGAGTGATACAGGTTACCAATCACTAAAAATATGCATTCTCATGGGAAAAGAAATTGCAGCTATCACTATACTCAGTCATGAGCACCTGAAAGGATGTGCTATACTGCTCACTGATTCAGTGTCCCAGTCCTGCCTGTATAGAAGCAGTTAGGGAAAATTAACAAACAGAGTCTGTTTTTCCTGGGCTTAGTTGCACACTGAGAACAACCTCTATACTCAACAACAAGAAATAGTTTCTCACAAAAATCTAAATGAAAAGAAAAAGTCCTACAGTTGAGCTGTGAGAGAACTTTTCCTCCCCTTAACCAATGTATGAAAGGAAGTACTGGGACACCTCAGCAAAAGGAACCTACATGAGAATCAACATAGACTGACATTAAATTTGTTGAACTGTGACAATAAACCTATACAGAACACATAAAAAATGTTTGGACAGGAATTCCATAGGAGGTAGATGACCAACTGAAGTACATAGACATTGCTGTAGATACTGTACATTTTATCCCAATTTTTACAAAGCAGGGGTATGCAGCGGTTTGTCCTTGCTACAGAAGTACACGTACAAGTTTAGTCCAAACATTGCAAACTAACAAGAGATCTAAAATATTTCTAGTTGTAAGTGACCACAGACTTGACTGACACAAACTAATGTGTGGACAAATTAATGTAATGGACTTATTTGAAATAATGGCATAATAGTTTGAGCTCATGACATGGACTTCACAGACTGCTGGCAGTCAAAGCAACTCCTGCAGGTACCATCTTTCAGCCCACCGGTGGCAGATGAACACTGGAAGAAGAAAGCCACAGGGTAAAGGGAGAACTGGTTGAGGTCACTGAGCATAATGGAGATGAAGAAAAGACACTGGGTGCACATAACTCTTAGAGATACTTATTTTCCTTGGTATACCTTCGGTAATGAACCTTTAGATTAAAGGTTTCTTAGAGACTAAAGAAAAAGGCTTTTTTAAAAACTGTAACAAGAAGGGTGGATTCGACACAGATTTGGCTGTCTGGATGGAGAAAAATATGTAAGGATGGAGTGAGGATGTGAGGCAAGAAAACGAAGGAAATGTGATATCAGTCCACTCTAAGACACAGAGGGGATTTTTCACAACATGGTTTTCCTCAGCATGGACTTCTCTAATCTTTGTACTACACACAGCAAGAAAAAGACTGCAGTTTGCTGAGGACTGCTGGAATCCCTCTGAGGGTAAAACCCTAACATGCTTACTACACAGATCTCTCGGCAGCCTGCAAGCGATAAAAGTCCAGCGGCGCGGCTCATGCCCCTCTCCCAGGCGGTGCTGCTCGGTGGCTCCATCAGGATCGGAGGCGCAGGGAGGGAGGGGGCGGGAGGGCAGAGCCGCCGGCAGCAGGGGCAGAGCAGGGGACATCGGCCGCGACCTCGCTCACTACCACAGCTGCCGACTCCGCCCCACCAGGGCCCAGAGAAGCTCCAGGGACACTCGGACACAGCGACCCGGCGGCGCCCCTGGAGCCGGGCATCACCCCGGAAACCTCCCCGAAGCTAGTCATCACCCCCGTCATCCCTCGCCGGAGCCGGGCATCACCCTGGGTACCCCCCCACCCCTGCTGCAGCCCCGGCGGCAACGCCTCGGTGGCCAGGACCGCCGGCCCCTCCCGCCGCTCACCAACTGCTTCAGGTCCTCCTCGGAGAGCCCGGCGTAGCGGTACCGCTGCTGCTCGAACTCGTACCGCGTCGTCTTCACCACCACGGCCACCCGCGACGGCCGGAACCC